>AWOL01S0016052.1:0-90861 GCA_000715115.1 Nicotiana otophora | reverse complement strand
AGGGCTTTGTCCCCAGCTACAATTATCCACAAATCCTTAATTACATGATTAATCTCCCATTTAACTAATAATTAACCAATTATTACGTAATTAAGAATTTTCTCAAATTACTTAAAATACTACTCATTTTTAATACACCTTATACATCATACTATCATGGTCATGTAGTACCTTGTATGAAACTAGTCCATAAATATCGGGTATTATTGCTCGGACCGTATTTTATCCCAAATTGCCAAACTTTGACGAAACTTATTTTCTTCGATTCGCTTACCCTCTCACCTTTACGAATTTACTTATCCGTTGTTTGAAATAGCATAGTACTTGTAATCTCAAAATAATTTTCTTCCTGAACTTGTGTCGATTAACTTACGACAAAACTTTAACGTATGAAAATGCGAGATGTAACAGCCTGCTTCCGGTTCTGCGCCTTCCCTTCCGCAGGTGAGGTCTCACTTCTGCGGCGAGATGACCGCATCTGCGGTCCCAGCACTACCCAACAAAACTCGCATTTGCGCCCTTTTGTCCGCTTTTGTGGCTCCGCACCTGCGGCCAAAATCTTGCAGGTGCGGTTACACCAGAAGGCAGCTGCTCCAGCACTTCTTCTAAGTCCAAACTCGATCCGTCGATCCTCCGGAATCCACCCGAGGCCCTCGGGACCTCAACCAAATATACCAACACGTCCCAAAACACATTACGAACTTAGTCGAGGCCTCTAATCATGCCTAACAACATCGAAACTACAAATCACCCTCCAAATTCAAACTTAATGATTTTAAAACTTCAAACTTCTACAATCGATCCCGAAACCTATCAAATCACGTCTTATTGACCTCAGATTTTGCACACGAATCATAATTGACATTACGAACCTACTCTTACTTTCGGAATTGGAATCCGACCCTGATATCAAAAAGTCCACTCCCGGTTAAACTTCTCAAAAATTATCCAAATTTTCATTTTTCGCCAAATGACCCCGAAACGACATACGGACCTCCAAATTCACATCCGGACGTGCTCCCAATACCAGAATTGCCATACGGAGCTATTTCCAGACCCAGAATCCCAAATAGACACTAATAACATTGAAATGCACTTCAACCCAAATTTATGAAATTCTTCCAAAACGCCAACCTTCCACAATAAGCGCCGAAACGCTCCCGGGGTCATCCAAAACCCGATTCGGACATACGCCCAAGTCCAAAATCATCATACAAACCTGTTGGAACCTTCCAATCCCCATTTCGAGGTTGTTTACTCAAAAATCAAATCTTAGTCAATTCTTCCAACTAAAAGCTTCTGAAATTAGAATTTTCTTCCCAAACTAACTCCAAACTTCCCGAAATTCAATTCTGACTATACGTGCAAGTACTCAAGGCGTCAAACCACCGAACGACGGGCTAGAGCTCAAAACGACCAGTCGGGTCGTTCGATTCTGCTCCAAAAGATGGTAGTTTTAAAATTATTTTAAAATAAAAAATGAAATTAAAAAAATAAAAAATTGCCAATTCAAATTGGGAATTAGTTTCAACTTGGAGTTTTAAGACAAAATAAACTTCTTTATTTAGTTAAAAAAAATGCCACACGGCATAAATAGTTAATAATTAGTTATTGTTTTTGAATTTAAATATCTACAAAATAATAGAATAAAATATTTTATAAAAAACATATTAAAAAAGAACTATCCATTCAAATTGGGGAGTAGTTTCAAGTTGAAGTTTTAAAATTATTTTAAAATAAAAAAACAAAAATAAGAAAAAATAGAATTAGCTATAATAGAAAAAACGAAAATATATAA
This sequence comes from Nicotiana otophora, assembly GCA_000715115.1. Classification (NCBI taxonomy): domain Eukaryota; kingdom Viridiplantae; phylum Streptophyta; class Magnoliopsida; order Solanales; family Solanaceae; genus Nicotiana; species Nicotiana otophora. Next base: position 89,063 of record AWOL01S0016052.1, on the reverse strand, counting down.
TAAAAAGACTTACCCATTCACATTGGGGAGTAGTTTCGAGTTGGAGTTTTAAATTTATTTTAAAATAAAAAATAAAAATAAAAAATAAAATAAATTTCAATTCAATTTTGGGGAGTTGTTTCAAGTTGGAGTTTTAAAATTATTTAAAAAAAAAAAAGAAATAAAAAACTTTCTATTCAATGTGGGGATTAGTTTCTTTCTAATATAGTAGTCTATATAAATATATATTTTATTTTTTATATATAAACAAAAAGTAAATAATTATATGATTCCAAGTGGAATAACCATAAGACGACAAGTGTGTATTTTTAGGACAAAGCTCTAACAAAGTTGGAGTTTTAAAATTATTTTAAAATAGAAAATGAAATTAAAAAAATAAAAATTTCCAATTCAAATTTGGAATTAATTTCAACTTGGAGTTTTAAGACAAAATAAACTTTTTATTTAGTTAAAAGAAAATCCACATGGCATAAGTAGTTAATAATTAGTTATTTAGTTAATAATTAGTCATTTAGTTAATAATTAGTCATTTAGTTAATAATTAGTCATTTAGTTAATAATTAGTCATTTAGTTAATAATTAGTCATTTAGTTAATAATTAGTCATTTAGTTAATAATTAGTCATTTAGTTAATAATTAGTCATTTAGTTAATAATTAGTCATTTAGTTAATAATTAGTCATTTAGTTAATAATTAGTTATTGGTTATTGTTTTTAAATTTAAATATCTACAGAATAATAAAATAAAATATTTTATAATAACAACTTTTAAAATAATTGTCCATTCAAATTGGGTAGTAATGTCAAGTTGAAGTTTTACAAAATTTTAAAATACAAAAAACAAAAATAAGAAAAAATAAAATTAGCTATAATAGAAAAAACATAAATATATAATAAAACAACTTACCCATTCACATTGGGGAGTAGTTTCAAGTTGGAGTTTTAAAATTATTTTAAAATACAAAACCAAAATAAAAAATAAAATAAATTTCAATTCAATTTGGGGAGTTGTTTCAAGTTGGAGTTTTAAAATTATTTTAAAATAAAACACAAAAATAAAGAAATAAAAAACTTTCAATTGAATGTGGGGATTAGTTTCTTCCTAATATAGTAGTCTATATAAATATCTATTTTATTTTTTATATATAAAAAAGAAATAAATAATTATATGATTCCAAGAGGTATAATCATAAGACGACAAGTGTATAGTTTTAGTACAAAGCTCCAATAAAGTTGGACTTTTAAAATAGAAAATGAAATTAAAAAAATAAACATTGCCAATTCGAATTTGGAATTAATTTCAACTTGGAGTTTTAAGACAAAATAAACTTCTTTATTAAGTTTTACAAAAAGTCACATGGCATAAGTAGTTAATAATTAGTTATTTAGTTAATAATTAATTATTGGTTATTATTTTTAAATTTAAATATCTACAGAATAATAAACTAAAATATTTTATAATAAAAAACAATTAAAACACAAATGTCCAATCAAATTGGGTAGTAGTTTCAAGTTGAAGTTTTAAAAACTTTTAAGATAAACAAAAACAAAAATAAGGAAAAATAAAATTAGCTATAATAGAAAATACGAAAATATATAATAAAAACACTTGCCCATTCACATTGGGGAGTAGTTTCGAGTTGGAGTTTTAAAATTATTTTAAAATAAAAAACAAAAATAAAAAATAAAAACAATTTCAATTCAATTTGGGGAGTTGTTTCAATTTGGAGTTTAAAAACTATTTAAAATAAAAAACAAAAATAAAGAAATAAAAAACTTTCAATTCAATGTGGGAATTAGTTTCTTACTAATATAGTAGTCTATATAAATATCTATTTTATTTTTTATATATATAAAAGAAGTAAAAACTTATATGATTCCAAGTGGTATAACCATAAGACGACAAATGTATATTTTTAGGACAAAGCTCCAAAACATTGGAGTTTTAAAATTATTTTAAAATAGAAAATTAAATTTAAAAAATACAAATTGCCAATTCAAATTTGCAATTAATTTCAACTTGGAGTTTTAAGACAAAATAAACTTATTTATTTAGTTAAGAAATAAAAGCCACATGGCATAAGTAGTTAATAATTAGTTATTGGTTATTGTTTTTGAATTTAAACAATTACAGAATAATAAAATAATATACTTTTTAATTAAAATAAATTAAAAAAGAAACTGTACATTCAAATTGGGGAGTAGTTTCAAGTTGAAGTTTTACAATTATTTTAAAATAAAAAACAAAAACAAGAAAAACTAAAATTAGCTGTAATAAAAAAACGAAACTATATAATTAAAAAATCTACCTATTCACATTGGGAAGTAGCTTCAAGTTGGAGTTTTAAAATTATTTTAAAATTAAAAACAAAAATAAAAAATAAAACAAATTTCAATTCAGTTTGGAGAGATGTTTCAAGTTGTATTTTGAAAATTATTGTAAAATAAAAAATAAAAATAAAGAAATAAAAAACTTTCAATTCAATGTAGGAATTAGTTTCTTCCTAATATAGTAGTCTATATAAATATCTATTTTATTTTTTATATATAAAAAGAAGTAAATAATGATATGATTCCAAATGATATAACCATAAGACGACAAGTGTATAATTTTAGGACAAAGCTCCAACAAAGTTGGAGTTTTAAAAGTATTTTAAAATAGGAAATGAAATTTAAAAAATAAAAATTGCCAATTCAAATTTGGAATTAATTTCAACTTGAAGTTTTAAGAAAAAATAAACTTCTTTATTTAGTTTAACAAAGCCACATGACATAAGTAGTTAATAATTAGTTATTGGTTATTGTTTTTGAATTTAAAAAATTACAGAATAATACAATAATATATTTTTTAATTAAACAAAATTAAAAAAGAAACTGTACATTCAAATTGGGGAGTAGTTTCAAGTTGAAGTTTTAAAATTATTTTAAAATACAAAACAAAAATAAAGAAATAAAAAACTTTTAATTCAATGTGGGAATTAGTTTCTTCCTAATATAGTAGTCTATATAAATATCTATTTTATTTTATATATATAAAAAAAGAAGTAAATAATTATATGATTCAAAGTGGTATAACCATAAGACGACAAATGTAAATATTTAGGATAAAGCTCCAACAAAGTTGGTGTTTTAAAATTATTTTATAATAGAAAATGGAATTAAACGAATAAAAATTGACAATTCAAATTTGGAATTAATTTCAACTTGGAGTTTTAAGACAAAATAAACTTCTTTATTTATTTAAAAAAAGGCACATGGCATAAGTAGTTAATAATTAGTTATTGGTTATTGTTTTTGATTTTACATAATTACAGAGTTATAAAATAATATATTTTATAATAAAAAACAAAAATTAAAAAAGAAACTGTACATTCAAATTGGGGAGTAGTTTCAAGTTGCAGTTTTAAAATTATTTTAAAATAAAAAAACTAAAATAAGAAAAACTAAAATTAGCTATAATAAATAAACGCAAAATATATAATTAAAAAACCTGCCCATTCACATTGGGGAGTAGTTTCAAGTAGGAGTTTTAAAATTATTTTAAAACAAAAAATAAAAATAAAAAATAAAAAGAATTTCAATTCAAATTGGGATTTGTTTCAAGTTGGAGTTTTAAACTTATTTTAAGATAAAAAACGAAAATAAAGAAATAAAAAACTTTCAATTCTAACTGGGGATTAGTTTCTTCCTAATATAGTAGTCTATATAAATATCTATTTTATTTTATATATATATAAAAAAAGTAAATAATTATATGATGCCAAGTGGTACAACGATAAGTCGACAATCGTAGATTTTTAGGACAAAGCTCCAACAAAGTTGGAGTTTTAGAATTATTTTAAAATAAAGAATAAAAAAAACAATTGCCAATTCAAATTTGGAATTAATTTCAACTTGGAGTTTTAAGAAAAAATAAACTTGTTTATTTAGTTAAAAAATAAAAGCGACATGGCATAAGTAGTTAATAATTAGTTATTGGTTATTGTTTTTGAATTTAAATAATTACAGAATAATAAAATAAAATAATTTATAATAAAAAACAAAAATTAAAAAACACAATGTATATTCAAATTGGGGAGTGGTTTCAAGTTGAAAATTTTAAATTATTTTAAAATAAACAAAACAAAAATAAGAAAAACTAAAATTAGCTCTAATAAATAAAAGAAAATATATAATTAAAAAACCTACCCATTCACATTGGGGAGTAGTTTCATGTTGGAGGTTTAAAATTATTTTAAAATAAAAAACGAAAATAAAAAATAAAAAGAATTTCAATTCAAATTGTGGAGTTGTTTCAAGTTGGAGTTTTAAAATTATTTTAAGATAAAAAACGAAAATAAAGAAATAAAAAACTTTAAATTCTAATTGGGGATTAGTTTCTTTCTAATATAGTAGTCTATATAAATAAATATATATATATATACTAAAACACCTTCTGAATTTTAAATTTTGAATTAATTGGTTGCTTACTCTATTTCAATTAATAAATATAGATATCTTATAATTAGCTATAATAAAAAAAAACGAAAACATATATATAAAAAAATTCCCATTCAAATTGTGGAGTAGTTTCAAGTTGAAGTTTTAAAATGATTTTAAAATAAAAAAGAAAAAAAGAAAAAATAAAATTAGCTATAATAAAAAAATAAAAATATACAATAAAAAACCTACCCATTCACATTGGGGAGTAATTTCAAGTTGGAGTTGTAAAATTATTTTAAAATAAAAATAAAAAATAAAAAATAAAAAACCTTTCAATTCAAATTGGGGGGTAGTTTCAAGTCGGTGTTTTAAAATTATTTTAAAATAAAAAAACGAAAATAAAGAAATAAAAAACTTTCAATTCAAATTGGGGAGTAGTTTCTTCCTAATATAGTCTATATAAATATCTATTTTATTATATATATATATATATATATAAAAGAAGTAAATAATTATATGATGCCAAGTGGTATAAAGATAAGACGACAATCGTAGATATTTAGGACAAAGCTCCAACAAAGTTGGAGTTTTAAAATTATTTTAAAATAAAGAATGAAATAAAAAAAATAAAAGTTGCCAATTCAAATTGGGAATTAGTTTCAACTTGGAGCTTTAAGACAAAATAAACTTCTTTATTTAGTTTAAAAACAAGCCACATGGCATAAGTAGTAAATAATTAGTTATTTAGTTAATAATTAGTTATTGGTTATCGTTTTTGAATTTAAATATCTACAGAATAATAAAATAAAATATTTTATAATAAAACAAATTAAAAAACAACTGTCCATTCAAATTGGGTAGTAGTTTCAAGTTGAAGTTTTAAAACATTGTAATATAAAAAAACAAAAATAAGAAACAAGAAAATTAGCTATAAAAGAAAAAACGAAAATATATAATAAAAAAACTTGCCCATTCACATTGGGGAATAGTTTCGAGTTGGAGTTTTAAAATTATTTTAAAATAAAAAATAAAACAAAATTTTAATTCAATTTTGGGAGTTGTTTCAAGTTGGAGTTTTAAAATTATTTAAAAAAATAATAAAGAAATAAAAAACTTTCAATTCAATGTGGGAATTAGTTTCTTCCTAATATAGTAGTCTATATAAATATCTATTTTATTTTTTATATATAAAAAAGAAGTAAATAATTATATGATTCAAAGTGGTATAACCATAAGACGACAAGTGTATATTGTTAGGACAAAGCTCCAACAAAGTTGGAGTTTTAAAATTATTTTAAAATAGAAAATGAAATTAAAAGAATAAATATTGCCAATTCAAATTTGGAATTAATTGCAACTTGCAGTTGTAAAACAAAATAAACTTCTTTATTTAGTTACAAAAACTCCACATGGCATAAGTAGTTAATAATTAATTTTTGGTTATTGTTTTTGAATTTAAATAATTACAGAATAATAAAATAAAATATTTTATAATAAAAATCAAAAATTAAAAAAATATTGTACATTCAAATTGGGGAGTAGTTTCAAGTTGAAGTTTTAAAATTATTTTAAAATAAAAAAACAAAAATAAGAAAAAATACAATTAGCTATAAAGTAAAAAACGAAAATATATAGTAAAAAACACTTGCCCATTCACATTGGGGAGTAGTTTCGAGTTGGAGTTTTAAAATTATTTTAAAATAAAAAACGAAAATAAAAATAAAATATTCAATTCAATTTGGGAAGTTGTTTCAAGTTGGAGTTTTAAAATTATTGTAAAATAAAAAACAAAAATAAGGAAATAAAAAACTTTTAATTCAATGTGGGAATTAGTTTCTTCCTAATATAGTAGTCTATATAAATATCTATTTTATTATATATATATATAAAAACGAAGTAAATAATTATATGATTCAAAGTGGTATTACCATAAGACGACAAATGTATATTTTTAGTATAAAGGTCCAACAAAGTTGGTGTTTTAAAATTATTGTATAATAGAAAAAAACAAAAATAAGAAAAACTAAAATTAGCTATAATAAATAAACGAAAATATATAATTAAAAAACCTACCCATTCACATTGGGGAGTAGTTTCAAGTTGGAGTTTTAAAACTATTTTAAAATAAAAAACAAAAATAAACAATAAAAAGAATTTCAATTCAAATTGGGATTTGTTTCAAGTTGGAGTTTTAAAATTATTTTAAGATAAAAAACGAAAATAAAGAAATAAAAAACTTTCAATTCTAATTGGGGATTAGTTTCTTCCTAATATAGTAATCTATATAAATATCTATTTTATTTTATATATATAAAAAAGAAGTAAATAATTATATGATGCCAAGTGGTATAACCATAAGACGACAAGTGTAGATTTTTAGGACAAAGCTCCAATAAAGTTGGAGTTTTAAAATTATTTTAAAATAAAGAATAAATAAAAAAAAATAAAAGTTGCCAATTCAAATTGGGAATTAGTTTCAACTTGGGGTTTTAAGACAAAATAAACTTCTTTATTTAGTTTTAAAAAAAGCCACATAGCATAAGTAGTTAATAATTAGTTTTTTGTTTTGGTTAAACTGTCAAAATTTGTATTTAATCCAGTATAAGTATTTATATCCGCCAGTTCAATTAGACTCTAGAGCTAGACCCTATCGAATAATTATATGACCAAACAGATCAAACATTTTCCTGCTACACTTACAATTGACTCAAACTAGCTAGGAAAATTCTTTAATCTTTCTAATTCTTTTTACCATTTGGATTCATTCTGCCCTCAGATGTGCAATTCCAATACAATGTCTTTAATCCTCTGAGTGCAAGCAATCATCTTTCCTTGAAATCTTCTTTGGTTTCTCTCTACCTAGGTGTGGTAGACCACTGCTACAAATAGAAACACTAGCATATCACCTCTAACTTTGCTGGCAGCCCTCCTTGTTATCCATACAATCTCCTCATCCCAGCTTCCAATTTGATGTCTTTCTCCTATCTACTGCAGTAAAGTAGCCCATATAGTTCTGGAGTAATCACATGTAAACATCATATGTTCCATCGTCTCCTCTATATTCTTTCCACATAATACGCAGTCATTTGTTGCTGATATTCCCTACTTCCTTAGTCGATCAACTATGGCTAATCTTCGATGCAATGCCAACCAAAGTATGATTTGGTGTTTTGGCAGTGCTTTGGATCCTATTGTTAATCTTTTCCAGGGACTCTTCTGGTACTGAGGTCTTGTCGCAATATAGAGCTGCTTGATGCTGAATTTTCCTTGCTTATAGTAGCTGTTCAAATCAGCATCTGGGCTCTTTTCAATGAACCCATACCTAGAATCAAAAATCTTCCTAATAAGCCAACAAGCCGGCTTAGGAGTGTCCATTGTCATGACATTTTGATCTTTAATGTAGAAGCTATGGATCCATTGGATCCACAGGGTGTCCTTCTTTGCACTTATAGACTACATTAGCTTGCATAAGGCAGCCTTGTTCCAGAAGTGAATATCCAAAATATTTAGTCCACCTGCTGATAATGGTATACAAATTGTATCCCAAGATATTAAGGCCCTCCTAGATGGTTCACTGCTTCTTGTCCACAGAAAGGTTTTGCAGGCTGTAACTATCAGTTTGATAATCTTCTTTGGCAGTAGAAACACCTGCGCCCAGTATGTCTGCATTTCAAATACCACGCTCTTAAGTAGCTGAGTTCTTCCATTGTATGAGAGAAATTTAGCAGTCCAACAGTTGATCCTAGCAGTGATCTTCTCAATCAATGGCATACATTGTTGTATAGTCAATTTCTTTGAAGACAAAGGTACTCCAAGATATTTAAATGGTAGCTCCCCTAGTGTGAATTGCATTTCTTCTAAGATCATTTCTTTGAATTCCCTAGGAACCCCAACAATGTATAGAGCACTCTTCTCCATATTGGCCTTGAGACCTCACACCTTAGAGAAATGATTGAATCTTTCCAGTAGCAGGCTTATAGAAATCTTGTCTGCTCTACAACATAGAATCAAATCATCAGCAAAGCATATGTGGGTTATGTTATTTCTGGAGCATCTTGGATGGTAGTTAAAGTCTGGATTGAACTTCAAACTCTTCAAAGCCCTATTTAGGTACTCCATCACCAAAACAAACAGGTAAGGAGACATTGAATCTCCCTGCCATAGCCCTCTTTTTGCTTGGAATTTAGCAGTTAAGCCTCCATTCAGTAGCAAGGAGTAGTTGACAGTGGTCACACACTCCATTATCAAATACACAAACTTCACATGCATTCCAAACTCTAGCAGTATCATCTTTAAGAAAGGCCATTCGACTGAGTCATAAGCTTTTCTTATGTCTACTTTAATGCAGCATCTTGGTGAGACCCATTTTTGAGTATATCCCTTGACCAGTTCATGGGCAATGATGACATTATCCAGTATGTTTCTTCCTTCGATGAAGGCTGATTGAGAAGGTCCCACAATGGAATTCACCACCATCTTCAGTTTTGCTGTGATGATCTTTGATATGATCTTGTACACTGTGGAACAACATGCTATAGGTCGATATTCTTTGACAGATGTGGGGCTAGCAACATTAGGCACCAATGTTACTGTTGTACAGTTGACACTTTTCAATAGTTTTCCATTAGTGAAAAACTCTTGTACTGCTCGTTTAACCTCTCCTCCAATAACATACTAGTATGCCTTGAAGAACTCAGCTGGAAATCCATCTATCCCTAGAGCCTTATCATTTGTCAAGTCTTTAAGTGCCTGGTCAATGTCATCATCTGTTACTTGTGCATTGAGTAGTTGTTGTTGCTCTTTGGTTAGACAATGTCCATTCCTGGCTATATCAATATCAATGCAAGGAAGTTCTGTAGCTGAAGTGCCCAAGAGTGTTTGAAAGAAACCTCTAAATTCTTGTTCTATCAATACTGGCTCTGTCACTCTAAGCCCTTGATCATTGCATATAGATGCAATTCTGTTCCTAGATTGTCTGTCCTTCAAGTGAGCATGAAAGAATTTAGTGTTCTGATCACCTGCTTTTATCCACATTGCTCTGGATCTCTGTCTAAGTACTTGTTCATTTACCCCTTCCCAGCTTTCAATCTGCATAAGCAGTTCCTTTTCCTTGGCTATTAACTGGGTATTGAATGGATCTTCATCAAGTTTTCTTTGGGTATTCTGCAACTACACCCTGAGATTGCCAATCTTCTTCTCTAGTGAAGATATCTCCTTATTCATTTGTTGTATTTTTTTAGCCTCTGTAATTTCAGCCAAATTGAGTACATGGTATGCCCCTGTACTTGTTGATTCCACACCTCATGGACAACTCCTTTAAACTCCTTATGATTTAACAGCATATTGTATAGTCTAAAAGGCTTTGGCAAGTGAGTTTTGGCTACATCTGTGTTGATAATAATAGGGGAATGGTCAGATACTTCAGGCATTGCAAAAACAATGTTTAAGCCAAGAAGCATTCCCAAACACCCAATCAATGTTGCTATATATTCTACTCTCTGCATCCATTTTATTACACCATGGCCATTGACAACCTTTCCTATTTAACTGCCCCAATCCAATATCCTTTATGCATTCTTGAAAGTCCACAAGTTCAGTTTGATGCACAGGTTGCCCATTGATCCTATCATTAACAGACAACACATTGTTGAAGTCCCCTATGACTAACCAAGATTCATGCATAGTACTATAGATCTGTCTAAGTTGTTCCCATAGATCCCTCCTTTCACTTATCTTGTTCTTCCCATATACAAATGTTATATAACAAGAAAATGGAGATCCTTTATCCTTCACTTAGCAGTGTATCAGTTGGGTAGTTACCAAAAGTATGTGGACCTGCACCATATTTTCCTTCCAAAAGAGCCAGATTCTCCCAATTTTACTTATAGCTTCATCTGAATACACTTTCCATTCTTTACAGAACTTTCCTTTAACTTTGCTGACACTTCTAGGCTTTATCTTTGTCTCAAGGCAGCCTAGTAAAGTGATTTTATATTTCAGCAAAAAGGCCTTGAGTTCTTTCTACTTAAAGGACTTGTTCAACCCACTTATATTCCAGGAGCTTATTATCATAGTGGGTTTTCCTCATTGAGGCCAATCCCTTCAGTTACCTTGTCAGTGCTGCTATCTTCTTGTATTCTCATTGGACTGTATCTGTTTTTTCTCAGCATATTCTCTAGATCAGCATCAATTAGGGCTCTTTTGTGTTGCATTTGTCCTTGAGCTTTCATCTTTTGCTTCCCTCTAGATTTTTGTTGTGGCTGCATTTCCACCTCTTGTTCTGTAATTTGCTCTGTACTAGTTTGAATTTTCTGTTGTTTCTGTGCTTGTTCAGGATTCTGATTTTCCTGCTCTTTTGTTTGCTCAGCAACAAGTTTTACTCTCCACAGGGCAGTAGGTTGTTTTCTTTGTTGTTGCTTAACTGCTTTCACCTGCCTCTGATGTTTATAATGTTTCTCCATGTTGTCTTTGTGTTCATTGGTTTACTTCTGTTGCATTACTGATGGAGCCTTCTCACAATTGTTAGCATGTTGCCCTATTTGAAAACACCCCTCACAGAATGAGGGTTTCCATTCATAATCAAGGGCTTGTTCTCTATATTTGCCATCTCCTTACTCTATGTGCATTGTATCTGGTAACTCCTGAGATATATCCATTTCAATAGGCATACGCGCATAGGAAATCCTATCCCCCTCTGCTGTAAGTTTATCTGAACATATAGGTTTTCCTAGATAGCTGGCTATTCGTCCCAAATTCTCCTTAGTCCGGAATTGAATTGGTAATCCTGGGAATATGACCCAAATTGGCACAGTTCGAGTCACTTCTTTACTCATCTAGAAATTAGGCACCCATTGCTTCAATATCATGGGTCTATTATGATATGTATATGGACCTTGCTGTTTAATTTTATTCTTATCTTCCTCCAAGTTAGATCTAAATATAAAGTACCCATCATCGTGTAGGAATACCTGTGGTGTTGTGATGAAATTCCACACACCATACACAAATTTTAGAATTTCCTTGAAGGAGGGAGTTCCACCCAGTACATACCCAATTATTACTTCTTTCCATTTCTGGGTTTGCTCTGCCACCTCTGCTTGATTTAGTCGAACAATCTTCACCCCTTCCTTCAAAATTGGTGGATAATATTCCAATTGCATCCCCTGTTGCTGAGACCTATTTCCTTTGACCACATTAGCTAGAGTCAGCTCTGATCGATTAGGGTTTGCTCGTTGCACTGAGAAAGTCAGCTTCCTTACTGCTGAGTTAACATCTACCTCTACTGGTTTGGGCTTCTCCATTTAAACACATTTTGAAGCTTGCATGATGGTTGGTGCACTTCCCATTCCAGTCATCCAGTGAACTAGTTGCATTTGTCCTAACGTTTGTGGTACCCCTTATTCCGGTGTTACCAATCTACCTCCTTCATCCATCTCCGGTATTGTAGGCAGTGTAATTATCTGTGATTTCTGTCGAGCCATCGTCGTTGTGCGTACGTTAGCTAACCTTGCTTAACGTGCGCCTTCAGAGAAAGCATCCCTGATTCTCTTATTGGTTATTCATTATTGGTTATTGTTTTTAAATTTAAATATCTACAGAATAATAAAATAAAATATTTTATAATAAAAACCAAAAATTAAAAAATCAACTATCCATTAAAATTGGAGAGTTGTTTCAAGTTGGAGGTTTTAAATTATAAAACTAAAATTACAAAAAATAAAAAATTGCCAATTCAAAATTTCTTTGTTTTTTAAATAATTTTATTTATTCAGAAATTATTATTGAGAATAATAGAATAAAATAAAAAATATATATCTTCTATTATATTATAAAAATAAATTAGCATACAAAAATTTAAATAAAGTAATATGCTAATAAAAGTTTCTATTAACAATGCAATATTACTAAATACCGGATAGTATAATAAAGAAAAATACAAAACAAAAAAGTTATTTAATGACTATACAACTCTCTTTAATTTAATAGAGATTTTATTCATTAAAATTCAGATAATATTATTGAGAACAATAGGATAATTTAAAATAAAAAAATATTTTAAGAGTAATAAAATATATATCTTCTACCATATTATAAAAAACAATAGTAGACAAAAATATTAAACAAAGTAATATGCTAAATAAGTTTCTATTAACAATGCAATAATACTAAATACCGGATAATATAATAAAACAATACCGAACAAAAAAAGTTATTCAATGACTATACAACTCTCTTTAATTTAATGAAGATTTTATTCATTAAAATTCAGATAATATTATTGAGAACAATAGGATAAAACTTAAAATCGAAAAATATTTCAAGAGTAATAAATATAGTTCTTCTATTATATTACAAAAAGAAAGTAGTAGAAAACGATATTCAACAAAGTAATATGCTATTAAATTTTTTTATTACCAATGTAAAAATACTAAATATTGGATAAGTATAATAAAGAAAAATACAGAACAAAAAAGTTATTCAATGACTATATACTTCTTTAATTTAATGGAGATTTTATTCATTAAAATTCAGAAATAAAGAAATATGTTTAAACAAGTCCGATCATAATTTAATTTAATTAAAATTTTCGCGCATCGCGCGGGTACGTCTACTAGTATATAATAAAAGGAGAGGCAAAAGCACAATATTAAGCCAAGTGGCATAACCACAAAAAGCCAAGTGGCATTAGGACAAAAGAAACTACCTTTCTAACTAAAAAACCTTTTGAATTTAGAATTAATTGGGTACTCTATTTGAATTAATAAATATAGATATCTTATAATTAGCTATAACTAAAAAACAAAAATATTAAAAAACTAACTACTCATTCAAATTGGAGAGTAGTTTCTTTCTAATATAGTAGTCTTTATACATACACACACACACACACACAAAAAGGGAAGTAAATAATTATATGATTCCAAGTGGTATAACCATGAGACACCAAGTATAGATTTGTAGGACAAAGCTCCAACAAAGTTGGTGTATTAAATTATTTTAAATAAAAAAACGGAATTGAAAAAAATTAAAAATTGCAAATTCAAATTTCGGAGTAGTTTCAAGTTGGAGTTTTAAAACAAAATAAACTACCTTTCTAACTAAAAATCTATATATAATAAAAGGAGAGTCAAAAGCACATTATTAAGACAAGTGGAATAACCATAAAAAGCCAAGTGACATTATTAAGACAAAATAAACTACCTTTTTAACTAAAAATATCTTTTTAAATTTTGAATTAGTTGGTTACTCTATTTGAATTAATAAATATAGATATCTTATAATTAACTATATTAAAAAACGAAAATATTAAAAAAATAACTACTCATTCAAATTGGGGAGTAGTTTCAAGTTGGAGTTTTAAAGTTATTTTAAAATTTAAAAACAAAAATAAGAAAAAATTAAATTAGCTACAACGGCATCGTTGTGCTAGGGTCACCCTCTACGAAACATCATGTATCGATACTAAGAGCGTCCAAGTCAGCAAACTCACTATGGCTCCTGTCCTTGGCCTTCTTCTTTGAACGATTCCAATGTATGTCGTGACTAACATCACTCTCGTTCGAACTGGAAGTTGCACTAACATTCACAATCTAATTGGGCAAAGCAGAAGGTTGAGTCCTTTCCTCGTTTGTTGGCACGACATTGGTTGCCTTCGTAACATCTTTGTTTGGTGAAGTAGGAGGCACTTTCCATTTGCAAGGATTGTTCATCACCTCCACAGTGGCAACAATTGTCTTGGAAGTAAACAAAATATGTTTAGCTACTTTGTCCACACGGGCATCCCCGCCCATAGAAGGGGTAGACTTGGATGAGACCTTGGTGCTTTGCGAAGGATCTCTCGATCTTAACTAGGACGTAGAAGAATTGGAAGACCCTTCGTGAGTATTCTTTTGATGTTGATCACCTTTGGACAATAAAGGAATATCACATTTCCTTGGAACTTTCAAAATGATGTGAGTACTTTGTCGGGAAGAGTGCACTCGACGAACTGACCACCAATCTGCATACTCACGAGTCATTAGAGGCCCCTTTTCTGATGGACGCGTAGGGACGATAACCTTTGACGAGACTCCAAGACGAACACAGGAGTCCCGGAATTGCACTAGCATTTTCAGTGAGCCATCATAAGGTCTCTCTATGAGGTTGCCAGGAATATTTTGACAAAAGACGAATCAAAGACTAAACTTATGGGGGCTATAAAATTCCACAATATGATCGTCATCATGACTAAGGGTGATGAAGCTTGAACGAAGACTTATAAAAACGTTGCTCCAAGAATTCGATTGCCCGTCATGATCGGTAAAATTTAATTCCCTCGCTTGTAGCATGGCCAAATTGTGAAGTTGTCGCGCACTAACTTGTTGAAACAACTCGGGGGAATTACTAAGGTCAAAATGCTTGGCCATCTTCTCGCCAGAAACCTTGCACATTTGCGGACCTCGTTGCGGATGCTTAACATGATAGTAGGTGCCAAAATATGCTCCTATCCATCCATATACATAATGAATTGAAAAGAGTGCTTTGCAGGTGCCTAAATCTTAAGAAGTGGAGATCTCCGTCAAGCCATGGTAGATACTTTCAAGGACCGGAACCACCAAAGAAAACTTTTCTCCATGAACCATCAAATGCGCGATTTTGAAGACACTAGCACGAATGTAGTCGATCTTATTGTTAGGGAATACAAATTTACAAAGCCAACATGCAAGGAAAGCCGCCAAATAAGTCTCATCTCTAAGTGACTCCTCCACGCCAAGCTCAACAAAGGGGGCATTCTTCTCATCAAATCGTGGCAGGAAGCTCGCATCGATATTTCCAGAAGGATTATGATTCAACTTCGGTCTTGTAGTGTTATTCCTTGATGACTTTTGCGGAGGCTTGGCATACCTACTCGGACCTCGAAACCAAAACTCCACCCATTCACGAATGGAGACCTCGTGGACATCATCCTTCATGAGTTTGTAGAACGCCGAGAACAGGTGTAGGCAACTTCTTGGGAGGAAAGGTTTTCCTTGATCGTCTCCTTGTGTCAACTCCTTAGCTGAGGGGATAACTTTGTCGTAGAAGGATCCATGCACTGGAAGGCCTCCGATTGCTCGCAAGTCCCACAAAGAGATGGAGAGTTCACCAATAGAGGTAGAAATTATGTTGGTAGATGGAAGCCAAAGCTCGCAAGTCCCACAAAGAGATGGAGAGTTCACCAATAGAGGTAGAAATTATGTTGGTAGATGGAAGCCAAAGCTCGCAAGTCCCACAAAGAGATGGAGAGTTCACCAATAGAGGTAGAAATTATGTTGGTAGATGGAAGCCAAAGCTCGCAAGTCCCACAAAGAGATGGAGAGTTCACCAATAGAGGTAGAAATTATGTTGGTAGATGGAAGCCAAAGCTCGCAAGTCCCACAAAGAGATGGAGAGTTCACCAATAGAGGTAGAAATTATGTTGGTAGATGGAAGCCAAAGCTCGCAAGTCCCACAAAGAGATGGAGAGTTCACCAATAGAGGTAGAAATTATGTTGGTAGATGGAAGCCAAAGCTCGCAAGTCCCACAAAGAGATGGAGAGTTCACCAATAGAGGTAGAAATTATGTTGGTAGATGGAAGCCAAAGCTCGCAAGTCCCACAAAGAGATGGAGAGTTCACCAATAGAGGTAGAAATTATGTTGGTAGATGGAAGCCAAAGCTCGCAAAAAGGCATGAAGGACATTCTCATTGTAGTCGTACGTGAACAACAAAGCAAAGATGGCGTCATAGACCTTGATGCCATCCAGAGTCAACTTGTTGCGAGTAAGAACATCTTCTATCCACTCCCAATAATTAGACATATATCGAACTTCACCAAAGCCGGAAGGAGGAACACTCCAAGTGGCGAGACGTCCATCGTGATCATGGTGAGGAGGACTAGCAGATGCGACCTTCTGATGGGTGGAGGACTTCAAAAATAGAACCTTTATGTTAGTTGCTTTGCCCAAAAATCTTTCCAATGCATCCTTCGTCTCTCTAGTCGACCATTCTACAAGGTAAAAGGAGGCGTCAAGCGGCTTCCTAGCGAGCGCGAAAGCACCTATCACCGGAGGATGAACTTTCAAAGCGAGAACTTGGGCACGCAGATTCTGCTTGTCGCTAATAATCTTAAGGTGTGGATATGGTGTATCGTGGTTTATAAAAGGCATCCTTGCTGATGGAGTTCACAGTCCGATATGCTGCTTTGAGAGTCTGCAAAAACAAAAGGAAGAATCTATGAAAACCAGCAAAACTGAAAGAGGTAGCAAGTTACAATTTATTGCCTAAATTCGAGAAAATATCTGGGATGATATCGAGATATTCTGATTATTATTTTTACTTATGTCGTAGCTCCGGGAGTCTAGTTTCTGGAGCCGTAAATTGCTCGTAATTTCGAGTTTCCTACACCAAGATATGAATTTTTCGGGAAAGACGTGCAAAGCTGAAATGTCGAGCGCGACAGAACTTGAACCAAGTTTAGAAAGTTCATCTGGGACGGTATAAAGCGAATTTAATCTCAAGTTTTGGATATGTCTTGCCTCTAAGTGTCTAAGTTTTGAAGGATCAAATGGATTGAGGTTTGGAAGCTCCTACGATGAGATATTATTTCTTTTTCCGGTAGATGCACAATGCTAATAATTCCTGGCAGCAGCTGCAGCAAAAGAAAAAAAATAATGTTAGTGCTCTCAAGAGAATCGAGCAACGAGATTGTGCAATGTAGACAATTGAAGAGCACCTACAAAGAACAACCAAAAATTGGAAGACTGCTGCTATTGTATAGGTCAAAATCCACCCCAGAATATTTAAGACAAGATAGCGCTAAAGGAAGAGTCTTCAAGCCGTCGGTAGTTGAGGTCGAGCAGGAAGCAGCAAGATTCGTGGCCCAGATGTCAACAACGGTCGATGTCGAGCAACGTTGGCAAAGCTGTAACGGCTAGTTTTTGAAATAAGATATTAAAGAAAATATTCTAGTGGATATTCTCTTTACTTGTACTATTAGGGTTTCGTTAAGAAAATATCTAATATAAATAGAAAATGAGAGAATGGTGGAAGGAGGGATAATCATTTTGTAAGAACACACTTTGACAAAAGATTCTCCCCCCCTCTCTCTCTCTCTCACTACAATACAAACAACATCGTTTTCACCAAGATTTTTGTCTATATTATTTCAAACTTTTCACCAGATCCGAGGATAATTCAAATATTCAAGGATTTGCCTGTCATTCATTATTGTCAAGAGGAAAAACACCTAGATTCTCCTTTATTGGTGAATCACTCCTTTTATTTACTTGAATGCCATTTATTATTGTTTATTGCTATTTAATGCTCTATCATTATTTATGTTGCTTGGAATGATTGTGATACGCCGTCATTATATCTCTATCGTATATCCAACATTAGTTACGCTTTCGGAACTCATATATAGGAATATTATTGTTAACTAGATTTAACCCCCTGAATACATAAATTTAATTTTTTGAACCAAGGGTTATACTTTTTGGTCAAATAATTTCGCGTTGTCTGTAGGGATTTCCTAGTTAAACTTTTAGTTTCTTCTAGATTTATCACTAACACAGATCACAAACGTAAAAAAAATATAAAGAAGCAAGAACGAGATGGATCATGAATGTCATCAACGAAAGCTGCGAAATAGCAGACGAAGGATCAACACCCGATGCCTCTAATATTCGAATTATCCTCGGATCTGGTGGAAAGTATAAAATAATATAGACAAATATCTTGGTGAGAAAGGTATTGTTTGTATTGTAGTGAGAGAGAGAGAGTGTGGGAGAATCTTTTGTCAAAGTGTGTTCTTACAAAATGAATATCCCCCTTCCACCATTCTCTCCTTTTATATTTATATCAGACATTTTCTTAACGAAACCCTAATAGTACAAGTAAAGAGAATATCCACTAGAATATTTTGTTTTAATATCCTATTTCGAAAACTAGCTGTTACAGCTTTGCCAGCGTTGCTGGACATCGATCGTTGTTGACATCTGGGCCACGAATCTTGCTGCTTCCTGCTCGACCTCGACTAGCGACGGCTTGAAGACTCTTCTTTTAGCTCTATCTTGTCTTAAATATTCTAGGGCGGATTTTGACCTATATAGTTAGTCCCTCCGCTTATTGAGGATGGCATTAGGCGGGCTTGATGAGCGGATTCTGTTAGTCATGGTCGATATGATTGGATGAGCGGGCAACGTGGCCTTTCATGAGCCGCTAATTTTAGGGTCACGTCATTCCTGGATCAAAGTGACTTCATGATGCCATACATTATTATGGTGCATTTTCCTGATGTGTTGCATCGTTTTGCGTGCATATGTTGGTTGGATTTGTTGCTTCGATAGTTGTGCTAAGTAACGATGACCTAATGTTTTGGTTTCGATACCTGAGCTCTTATAAATAGGGATGTGAAGATCCACACTCAAGTTTTATAGATTTCCCACATCGAACCTTGTACCTTCTTCTTATTCCATTGTTGTGCATCATCTTCCTCTGCTCTAGCGATCCCTGTTGTTCTTAACTCCTCGTTACTTTGAATACCTCTCTTTCTTTAGAACTATGTCTAACGTATCTTTTGGTCTAAGCGAGGAAAGTTACCCGATACCTTTAGCGATAGTTTTCCCTCGTCATGCGGAGGGCGTCTCCGCTGCCGCTGAGGATGAGAACTTCCCTATGGTGGAGGAGATAGTTCCTCGTGGTGAGAAAGGCATGTCTGATATTTCAAAGGCATCTATAGCTGAACCCGAAATCTCCGAGTCGGCGATAAATGGGGTCGATTTATTAGATCTTAAGGCTAAATTAGGCATTATCGCTCGCATCGAGTTGGTCCCTACCGGTTGGGATGTGGTACAAGTCCACCACTCTAGGTACTGTGCATTCTATGCTTACCCTTTTTATGTCGGCTACACTCTTCCCCATCTTCCACTAGCGGAGGAGTTTTGTCGTTTCTATGGCGTTTGCACGGCTTAGCTCGCACCGTATATCTATAAGCTCATTAGGATGCTTACTAAGTTTCCAGAGCTGGTCGGGGTCGAGATCACTCATCGGCATCTGATGCATTTATTCGCCCCTAGTTTCTATAGGGGACGATGTTGAACCTTCGCCACCGAGGGGGTAAGTGCCTTGTGGTGAATATGGGTGATAAGGCTAGCCGCCAGTTCTGGCACAACTTCTTTTTTAGTAGAACTGAGAACGTGGTGGCCAACGCAGATGGCTTCCCTGAGACTTGGAACTATACTCGTAAGCGTCTAACCTTCTTTTGTTGATGCATTTGGTTTACTTTTCTTAGTCGCGAGTTCTGATATCTTGCTCCTTTTTTATGCAGCCAAGGCTTTGCCCCCTCCTTTGGTCGGGGACATTTCTGATTGGGTCGGCCGGCTCCTCCCTTATATCGCGGGGATTCGTGAGTGGCCGAGCTTTGTCAAGAAGTTTGGGCATGCTCCTTCCTTGACCGGTA
This sequence comes from Nicotiana otophora, assembly GCA_000715115.1. Lineage (NCBI taxonomy): Eukaryota > Viridiplantae > Streptophyta > Magnoliopsida > Solanales > Solanaceae > Nicotiana > Nicotiana otophora. Next base: position 69,183 of record AWOL01S0016052.1, on the reverse strand, counting down.
AGTTTCTCCGCTTTGGCTTATTGGCTACTCGCCTTCTATGGTTCACTTCGGTTGACCTTTTTTTCTTTTGTGCTTCTTTTGATTTTAGCCCAAGGGTCTTCTAGGAGGTCGAGAGCTCCCCCTGTATTTCATAAGAGAAACACTGCTACCTCTTCAACTTCTGCCCCTTCTACGATCCCGGCTAGACCTACTCGTTCCTCGGTCCTACTTGTTGCTGCTTCAACATCAATTTCTTCTCTATCTATGGATATTTAGGTAGCAGAGCATTCGACTTCCACTTTATACCATCTTGTGGACAAAGAAGAGGAATTATTGCCGAGTGATGGGGATTTGTTGCCTCGCAAGAGGAGGCCAGTGGACGTTGGCAAAGGGGTTGCCCGGGCCGTGGACCCTGTGATGGATGCTTTTATCATTCGTGAGACGACGACCATAGTTCTTGAAGACAACGTCGAGCTGGCATCTGAGGTTCAGTGATTGGCGGTGGCTGTTGAAGGCGAATCTCTTTCTCTCGCGACTATGGGAGACGAAGGGCCGATCACTGTGGCCTCTGATACTTTGCGGCAGGAAGGGCCATCAACCTTGTAGCCGGCTGATGATGCTTCTTCAGCGATCGATGGGAGAGGCAAAGGCGTTGCCGAATATGGCTACGAGACGAGTTCAGACCTCGGTGCTGCTGAGATGAGGATGATGGAGGAATAATTTACCCAGCTCGAGGTGAGGTTGGAGGGGTCTACGTGGACCATTGTGATCCCCATGGATCGTGACTTTTTAAAGAATACAGAAAACATGGTTCCTGCCCTCGGTCCCCTTTGCTCCGACATGGAGGGTGAAACCCTCCAAGAGCTGGATGATGTTACCCTATCGAGGAGCATAGTTGTCCTCGCTCTCAGGGTAAGTTTTTCAAGGCTTCTTTTTTCTGTCTGTCATGTTCAAAGTCTAGGCTTTGTTTATAGTGCTTTGCCCTTGCTAGCGGGGGCGTTCTTATTTTTGCTTTTCTTTATTTTTATGATTGTAGACCATAATCTTGGAAATTGAAAGCGATCGAAGGGAGGAGAGGCGTAAAGCTATATTCAAGAAGTTGCAATGCAAATACTTCGAGTATTGTGGAAAGTACCAGGAGATCCGCAGGCGGTTTGGTGAGGGTGGCAACTTGCTGGCCCTTCGAGACGAACAAAAGGAGAAGGATGATGAGCCGGTGAAGGTCATCGAGAAGTGCAGTGTTCTCGAGGGTACATTGAGAAATAAAGAGGAAGAGCTCGAGGTCAGCAGGGCCGTGGAGGCTCAATGTGGCGACCTCTAGACACATGTGGTCGAGTTGTGTAGGCAGTTGGAGGAGTGTCGCCTGCAGATGGAGGTTCTTCATGGCGAGATCCACGAGAAGCTGAACGAGCTGGAGAAGGCATAGTTTGCTCGGTCGGAGGCTTCGAGGAAGGTGTAGGCTCTCGGTGTATTGATCCGGACTCTCCGTTCTAAGCGAGAGAGTGTCATAGAAATGACGAGGCATAAAGAAAAGTGGCTAGATGAGATGATTGGAGAGTTGGAGAGAGACAACTCCCTTCTTCAGGACCAGATGGTTTCCTTAGAGGTCAAGAAGGCTCAAATGCTCACGCAGCCATCATCCTCTCACACTTCAAATTTTTCAAACGTTCCCCGAGACCTGTACTAAGAATGGATTCATGCTGAGGCTCAGTTGGATGTGTTTGGCGATTTGCACAAGGTGGGGTCTGTTTCCTCGGTCGCTCTTGATAATGTTCGAGTTAAGGCCCATGAGGCTCGGGTCGCTTATGGGTATGATCCCTCCATGCCCGAGGCCGGTGATGATAATGGGGACGTGGGTGTGGACCAGATTGAAGAGGACGCCTGGTACGAGGCCGCGTACCCTGAGGGCGATGGTGATGATGAGGGGGGAGATCGAGATGGGCCAGATGGTCAAGGCGATGGTACTGAAGGGCCTAGCGGTGACCGGTAGTGTTTCTTCTTCTTTCTTTTACTTTTTTGTAAACTTGTGTGTTTTTTGTAGGAATCTTCACGAGCCTTTGTAAACAATGTTTAAGTATAAATATGGAATGTTTTTCTGCGTTCGTTTCTTTTTCTTGGTTTAGTTTTTCTATACTTGTATGTTTTGTATGGCCGAAGGCTGGTAGGTGTTAGTTCGATCAAGGTCGAACATAACCTAATTAATTATGGCCGAAGGCCGGTAGGTGTTAGTTCGAGCGAGGTCGAACATAACCTAACTAATTATGGCCGAAGGCCCGTAGGTGTTAGTTCGAGTGAGATTGAACGTAACCTAATTAATTATGGAGGAGGGCCGATAGGTGTTAGTTCGAGCGAGGTTGAACATAACCTAATTAATTATGGCCGAAGGTCGGTCGGTGTTAGTTCGAGCAAGGTCAAACATAACCTAACTAATTATGGCCGAGGGTCGTTAGGTGTTAGTTCGAGCGAGGTTGAACATAACCTAATTAATTATGGTCGAGGGTCGAAGGTGTCAATTCGAGCGAGGTCGAACATAACCTAATTTTAGAAAGATAAGCCTATAAGTGCGAAGTTCACCGTAGACTTTAAGCATTGTTGCCTTGGTCGTACACTTGGAGAAATAAAAATAAACTTCAAGCATTGTTGCTCTGGTCATATACTTGGAGAAATTTACTTTTCGAGCGTTGGCTGGCATTCCATCCCAGTCCCAGGTTGTTTAGTCCCTTCATCGGTTGGCCTGGAGAGTGCTTGAGAGGTCGGGCAATGAACTAGCTGTCCCGTTTTTGCGTAATTCGACTTGAAGTGTTCCCTTCGTCGCCTCGTTAAAAACCTTCTTGAGAAAAATCAATTGGGACAAAACTCAAGTGAGGGAAAAGGAGTACAACTTAGGGGACTCTTTATCTCTTAAAAGTTTAAGTACTTGAGGTGGGTAATATTCCAGTTGTTCGGTAGTAGCTTTCCTTCCATTGTTTCTAGTTGGAATGTTCCTTTGTTTGCTTTTGCCGTGACTTTGTACGGGGCATCCCAATTTGTTCCTAGTTTTCCCTCCCGTAGGTCTATGCTTTCTTGTGCTTTAGCTTTGAGTATGTAGTCCCCGACTTTGAGCGGCCTGACCTTTTCCTTCTTGTTATAATAGCGTTCTGCTTGTTATTTTTGGGTGATCATCCTTATGTAGGCCATATCTCTTCTTTCTTCGGCTTCGTCGAGCTCCTGCCTTCTGCTTTCATCTTTCCTTTGTTCGCTCTCATGGGAGTTCCTCAGGCTGAGCTCTCCGACTTCGACCGGTATTTCTGCATCAGTCCCATAGACCAAAAAGTAGGGCGTCATTCCTATACTCGTCTTCGGTGTTGTTCGATAGGCCCACAGTACTTCTGGTAATATTTCCGGCCACATCATAAAGCTTTTTCTTTATGATGTTCAGTATCGACTTGTTGGAGGACTCTGCTTGCCTATTTCTCGCGGGGTGGTATGGCATTGAGAGTATTCTTTTGATATGTCACTTCTCAAACAACTCGGTGACCTTCTTTCCCGTGAATCGGGGTCCGTTATCGTAGTTGATCTCTTTGGGAGGCCGAACAGGCATATGATGTTTTTCTATATAAAGGTGATCACTTCCTATTCACGTATTTGGGCAAATGCTCCTGCTTCCACCCACCTAGAGAAATAGTCAGTTAAAACCAAAAGGAATTGTACGTTACCTCGCCCTGCCGGGAGGGGGCCCACGATGTCCATTCCCCATTTGATGAACGAGCAAGGTGAGGTGACCGGATGGAGGTGTTCGCCTGCTTGGTGAATCATCGGAGCGTACTTTTGGCACTTCTCACATTTGTTCACTAAGTCTGCATCCTCCTTTTTCATGGTGGGCTAGTAATATCCTGCCCGTATGAGGCATCTGACCAGAGCCTAATTACTAGAGTCAGCTTCACAATGGCCCTCGTGGACATCTTCAAGGACGCGATGCGTCTGGTTTGGTCCTAAGAATTTCGCTAGAGGGCCGCCATAAGTTCTCTTATGCAGGTTGTTGTGGATGACACTGTACCTGGCAGCTTGCATTCTCAGTTTCTTGGCCTCTTTTTTATCATCTGGGAATATGTTGTCCTGCAAATATGCAACAATACGATTGTGCCAGTCCCAAGTTAAGCTTACGATTCTTACCTCGACATCGTCTAGTGACGAGTTGAGAAGGTGGATCACACTTCTATCTCCGGTTACAATGTTTTTGGTAGCTGCAACTAGTTTTGCGAGGCCGTCCGCCTCAGCGTTCTATGCTCGTGGAAGCTGGTCGAGTTGACATTCGTCAAACTCGAGCAACAACTTGCAAATTTTGTTCTGATATTTTTGTAATATTTGTTCCATGATTTTGGAGAGTGCCTATGACTTGGTTGACCACGAGTTGGGAATCGCAGTGTAGTTTCAACTGTTTTTCCCCGTACTTGAGTGCCAGCCTCAAACTTGCAATTACGGCCTCATACTCGGTCTCGTTGTTAGTCATGTCCGGGCACCTTATTGACTGGTGAATTACTTTGCCGTTTATGACTTTAAGTACGAGTCCTAGTCCGGACCCTGATGCGTTGGACGCACCGTCAGTGTACAAGACCCAGAGGTCCTGTGTTTGGGGGAAGCATAGGCGGCTTCTCTTTCAACTTCGGGCATTACTTTTGCGCTGAAGTCGGCGACGAAGTTAGCGAGAACTTGTGACTTTATCGTTGTTCGCGACTGATACGTGATATCGTGCTCGCTTAGCTCGATAGCCCATTTGGACAACCTTCCCGATAGCTCGGGTTTATGAAAAATACTCCTTAGGGGGAAAGTCATGACGACCGAGATGGGATGGCATTGGAAATACGGTCTAAGCTTTCGCGAAGCTATGACCAAGGCCAGGGCCAGTTTTTCGAGGTGAGGGTACCTCGTCTCGGCGTCGACTAGTATTTTACTAATATAATGGATGGGAGACTGCGTACCTTTATTTTCCTGAACCAGGACTACACTCACAGCTACTTCATATACAACGAGGTAAATGAGGAGACGTTCCCCTAGATCCGATTTTGAAAGCAATGGTGGTGATGACAAGTATGCTTTTAATTACTTCAGGGCTTGGACGTATTCAAATGTCCATTGGAGGTCGTTATCCTTCTTGAGTACGCTGAAGAATCTGTAAAACCTATCCGATGATAGTGAAATGAACCTTGAAAGGGCGGCAATACGGCCAGTCAATCTCTGAACCTGTGTTTTTGGTGTTCTAGTGTTCCGGTATCCCCTCTATGGCTTTGATTTGATTAGGATTGACCTCCATTCCTCACTGTGATACCAAGAAACCTAAAACTTTTCCTGAGGCCACGCCGAACGCACACTTTTCGGACAATTTCATTCTGTATCTTCTAAGTATCTCGAAGGTTTCTCACAGGTGGTAGATGCGATCTTCTTTCCTTTTGGACTTGACTAGCATGTCGTCTATATAAACTTCCATCATTTTACTGAGGTGGTCTTTGAACATCCTTGTTACCAACCTTTGGTAAGTTGCCCCTGCATGTTTCAGCCCGAAGGGCATGAAACTGTACTAGTACGTCCCCTGGTGGGTGATGAATGTGTTTTTCTCCTGATCCTCTTCTTCCATGAGGATCTAATTATAGCCTGAATAGGCATCCATGAAGCTCAGTAATTCATGCTCGTCTGTTGCGTCGATGAGTTGGTCGATATAAGGTAATTGAAACGAATCATTGGGGTATGCTTTATTCAAATCTATGAAATACACGCACATTCGTCATTTCACATTCTTTCTTTTCACCATGACCACGTTGGCGACTTACTGGGGGGTGGAATAGGTTGACGTTCAATTTGTGTGTGGCGGTTTCTTTTGGGATACCCGGCATATCTGCATGGCTGAAAGCAAATAAATCCACGTTAGTAATAAAGAATTGACGGAATTTACCTGGTTCCTGAAGCTTAAACCAATGTAATCTTTCTTGCTGTGATTGTTGTTATCTAATTGAACGGGGTCGGGGTCCTCTATGGTCGATTCCGCAGCTTTGACCGTATCAGGGTCTCTGATGATGTCCTCGCTATTGTCACATATTGACTTCGACCCTGTTGATTGCTATGCCTCTTTTTCTTTGTCCTTAATTTGTTGAGTGACCGTGCTATCTAGGTCGATGCGGTAGCATTCCCGGGTTGTGCGTTGTTCTCCTCGTATGCTAAATATTCCCCATGGAGTCGGGAACTTGATGACTTGATATAAGCTGGAAGGGATGGCCCTCATGATGTGTATCTATGGTCACCCTATTATGGTGTTGTATGTTGTGTCTTGGTCCATGATGTGGAACGTGGTTTCTAGAGTGATGCCACCAGCCAGAACAGTGAGTGTGATTTCGCTACATGTTCGCTCGACTGCATTGTTAAAACCAGTTAGCGTGATGAAATGTGGTACTATCTTATCCTCGAGTTTCATTTGTGCAAGTACTCGAGGGTGGATAATGAACACGCCGCTCCCATCATCTATCAAAATGTGTCTCACATCGGTATCTAAAATATGTAAAGTATTAACAAGGGTATCATATTGAGGGAAAGCCAAACTGTTGGTATCCGACTTATCGAAGATGATGCTCTCTTCGATTTTATCATACCATTCGCAAATGATTAACCGCTTGAGCTTGTGTGTAGTGGTGAACTTTACGCTGTTGATAGAAACATCATCGCCTCCACTGATGATCATGTGAATGGTGCGAGTTGGTGAGGGCGATTTCGGTGGTCCTTGATGTTGATCACGTCCTTTGACAAAGCTGGTCCTTCTCCGACCGCTCAGCAACTCTTTGAGGTGTCCTTGTCGTAACATGTTTGCGACCTCCTGCCTTAGGGCGATGCAATCCTCGATTTTGTGCCCTCGCTCTTGGTGGAACTCACAGAGGGTGTCCGACTTCCTGGTATTTGGATCTAACCTCATCTTTTGTGGCCATTTCACCTTTGGTCCGAGCTTCTCCAGGGCATAGACTATCTCTGTAGGAGACATACAAAAGTTGTGAGTGGATAAAAAATGGGGCATACCTCTTTCATTCCGTTGAGTCCCTATCCTTGATCTAGGCGGGCCTTCTTCATGGCGGGAGGGGGCACGACGGCAGCTCTGACGTACGGTTGATGTTGTTCTTTGTTAGGTCATGGAGCTGCGAGTTCTATTCTGGTATCATTTCTTCGATCGTTTTAGGGTTCGGCCTGTACTGAGGTCAGTTGATGAGTTGGTCCATTGAGGTTGCCCTCATCTGTTCGGACCTCGGCACAATATGCGTTGTATATTTCATCCTAAGTTGTGGGGGGGGGGAGGTACTTCATCAGTCAACTTAATAGCTTTCTAGTCGCCCTCGAACCATCCCTGCTCAGCTCGTTCTAGAAGGCTGCGACCGCCATCCCTTCTGACATGTTCGGCAAGGTCATCCTTACTCGGTTGAACCGGGCAAAAACGTCCCTCAATCCCTCTCCTGGAGACTACTTAATCGTAAATATGTCGTTCACCCTCGTCTCAGCCTTCTTGGCCCCAGCATGGGCCATTACGAACTTGTCGGCCATCTCTTCGAATGTTTTAATAGAACACACAGGTAATTGCGAATACTATGTTAACGCCCTTCCTGAGAGGGTTTCACCGAATGTTTTCAACAGAATGGAAGATACTTGCTATTTGACGAGATCATTACCTTTCACGGTGGTGACATAGTGAGTCACATGATCTTCAGGGTCAGTCGTGCCATCATATATCCTTAGGTATGGTGGCATTTTAAAGGTTTTTGGTATGGCATGTAGGGCTGCATCATCACTGTACGGCTGCTCGACAAACCGACCGGCGTCTCTCTTTGACAACAGTTTATGGACGCCCGGTATTTTATCGACCCTTTCTTGGTGTTCTTTCATTTGATCTCAGAGTATCTTGTTCTCGTTCTCCATTTCCTCCATCCTTTTCAAAATGGCTGCAAGAGCGTTATCACCTGCATTATCATTGACGTTGTGAGTAATACCTATTATTGGAGGTGGAGGGAGTTGGTTGCACTATTCACTCGCCGGTTGTACAGTGTGAATCCTTGCATTTTCTGCAACTGCATCCCGACCAGGCTTGTTGAGGACGCTGGTTAGCGTGTCGGTAAGCCATGCTTCGAGGAGCTTTTTTTAGAGCTGGGGCATCTCTTCCCCCACAGATATGGAGGCTCCCTTACCAAGAGACTTTGTGATGCTGCAATGAGGAGGTGGTAATCCATCCAGCTTGGAATGATTGTGATACACCATCATTATATCTCTATCTGATCTATCCAGCATTAGTTACGCTTCCGGAACTCATATATAGGAATATTATTGTTAACTAGGTTTAAACCCCTGAATACATAAATTTAATTATTTGAACCAAGGATTATACTTTTTAGTCAAACAACTATGGAAACGATGCAAGGAGAAAGTGACAAATTTATAGGAACAAGCAATGGAAGAAATTAAGAAAATTCTTGGTTTTCAAGTTACTGACATGTGAAAATAAGTTTCTGTACATGAATAGGTTTGAAACTACAAAAGCAAAGCAGAAAAAGGCAATTATTGTTGGCCCAAGTATTTATGAGAAAGTGGGGAATGCTTCCAAAATTTTCGTAAAAATAGCATGGGCTAGCCAGTTTTCGGACTGATAATTCAAAAATATACAGCATTTGTAAAATCACTGAAAAATAGCCATTATTTGGCTGCAACACGGACCGGTCCAGCATAATATACGGGAGATTGGTGCACCTGTGTATGAACTTCTAGCATATTATACTGGAACTCCAACACGCAGAAAGTTCCAGCATAATATACTGGAGATTAGAGCACATGTGTTTGAACTTCCAGCATATTATGCTGGACCAGTATATTATACTGGAACTCCAGTATAATATGCTGGAGTTCCAGTATACTGGAACTCCAGTATATTATGCTGGAATATTTTCCAGATTTTGAACTGTGTTTTCGTTTAGATTTATCTTTACATGAAAAGTGGTTAAATTTCGATTACTTTTGAAATTGTGGTTAGTTTTTAATTACCACTTGTAAATCTGGTTATTTTTGAATTTGTAATGACCCGACCGGTCATTTTGCTTTCTAGAACCCCGTTCCCCTAAATAAGACTTCCCGTACATGCTTTTATTGTTTTATAACTTGCAGGAATGGTTAGTTCTAGATTTGGAAAGGTTCGGGTTGAAATCGGAACACTTGGTTCCTTAAGGTTGGCTTAAAAGGCCAAGTTTGACTTAGGTCAACATTTTGATAGATCCAATAGGTTCGTATGATGATTTCTGACTTTGGCGTATGTTCGGATCGGGTTTTAGATGAACCGGGAGCGTTTCGGCGCCTAATAGTGAAAGTTGGTTCTTAAAAGTTTTAAAAGTTCTTTAAATTTGTTTTGGAGCGGGTTTTGGTGATATTGAGGTCCAAATGGAGTTCCGAGACCAGAAATAGTTCTGTAATGTCATTTAAGACTTGCACGTAAAATTTGGTGTCATTCCAAATAGTTTAAGTACATTTCGGCGCATTGGAAGTGAGTTGAAGAACTTGAAGTTCTTAAGTTTGATTCAATTGGTCTTGGGGTGCGATTCTTAGTTTAAATATTGTTTCGGGCGTTTTGTGAGTTTGAGTGAGTCCGTTTTATGATTCCAACTTGTTGGTATATCTGGGCGGGGCCCTGGGGGCCCCGAGTATAAATCGGATGAGGCTCGGACCAAGATGAGAATTTGGAGTAGCAGCTGATGCACCAGATCTGTCAAAACCGCACCTGCGCTTGGTCAGCCGCTGGTGCGAGCTCGCATGTGCGGGCCAAGCCTCACAGAAGCTGCCAAAGGAGGGCAGCCCAGGTTCCGCAGATACGGCCCATCCTCCGCAGAAGCAGGTACCCGTCCGCAGAAGCGGTCCCAGCCGACCCAGTGAATCCTGCAGAAGCGAACCCTTGTCCGTAGAAGCGAGGGCGCAGGTGCGGCCCTATGATCACAGGTGCGGAAACCGCTGGAGGCAGTGAGCCTCATTTATTACGAGTTAGGACCATGTTTTCTACCACTCTTGGGCAATTTGAGAGCTTCTTAGGAGGAGATTTCGACCTAGCTTTGTGAGGTAAGTAATTTCTTCTTAATATGAGTTTAGTACATATATTATGGGTAGATTGCTACATGAAAATTGGTAGAAATCATGGGTTGAGATGAAAAACCTAGGGTTTAATAAAAATGAGATTTTACCACGAAAATGATTATGAAACTTAGTGAAAATCATATATTATGTTCATAAGGTTATGGGTAACATCTTTCTTCAAACATTTCCGGAATCCAGGCGTGTGGGCCCGGTGGTGAATTTTAGGAATCTTGCAATTTTGGTTAGGTAATCACTTTAATAGTGGAGATATGAACTTTTGAGCAATAGATTGATCAATTTATATTATGTTTGGCTAGTTCCAAGTCGTTTGGCATCAAATTTGGAGGTTTGCGCGCATTGTTGAATTGGGAAGAAAGCTTCGAGACGATGTAAGTCTCTTTTCTAACCTTTTAAGAGGGAACTTACCCCATAGGTGAACTGAATTAATATGTGTTATTTGAGGGGGATACGTACGCACGAAGTGACGGGAGTTTGTACGTAACTACTATTCCTATTTATATTAGGGTAGTTTTAGGTTTACACCTTCCTTGTGGACACCATTATTTGATCATAATTGTTAACTGTATCAAATGGAACTGAGTTGAAGATTTTTAAGTATTTAAAAGCTCTAAGTCGAATTGTCTTTATTTTGAAAAGAATCAAGGAAGAGTTATGATTTATTGATAAATTTATATTTGACTGTATCACATGTATGATTCTCCAGCGGGGTAATAGATGCATCTATGGTTCATGCCGTTCGACCCTCGGCAGTGCACAATTTACATTTATGTTGGATCGAACCGAACGTCCTCGGTGGTAATCGTGTGTGATAATAAAATTGGAAGTTCCTTTCATAATCGGTATAAATTCATTGTTTGTGTGATCATATGTTTTAAAGGAAGGAAGTGATTCAAGTTCTTAAATATTTCTGAAGACTTGCTCAGTTATTTCTTGTTCTGAGTCTTATTGCTGTATATCATGCTTAATTAGAATTTCATATTATCATGTTATCGGCCCTTAGTAAGTGTCAGAGTCGACCCCTCGTCATTACTTCTTCGAGGTTAGGCTAGATACTTACTGGGTACATATTATTTATGTACTCACACTACACTTTTGTACTTAATTATAGAGGATCTGAGGCAGGTGCATCTGGTTACCAGTCTGGTGCGCAGATTTGATCCCCATCTCGAGACTTCATGGTGAGCTATCTTTCGAGCCGTTCTGCAGCAACCAGAGTCTCCCTTATGTTTTATTTTGATTCTGTCTATTTCATTTCAGATAGTAGGCTAGTGTTCTTTTGTATATTCTACTAGATTGCCCACATACTTGTAACACCAGTTCTTGGCACACACACTAGTAGACTTATGATTTTGGTTATGTTTACATGATTACGATTTGTACTCGTTTGCTTTCGTTTAATTATGTCACATTCGCAAATTTCTAAATCTATTTAACAAATGAGGAAATATTATCCACTTAGTATTTTATTTAAATGAGAAACCATTAGTTTGATCAGTGTTGGCTTGCCTAACAATGGAGTTGGGCGCCATTATGGCCTAAGATGGAATTGGGTCGTGACAACATGGTATTAGAGCACTAGATTCACGTAGGTCTCATAAGTTGTGGGCAGACCTAATAGAGTCTTGTGGATCGGTGCGGAGACGTCCGTACTTATCTTTAAGAGGCTATAGGGTGTTAGGAAATTACTCTTTATTTATCTCCTATCGTGAAATTGGTGGTATACTAAAACCCTTTCTCTCATTCTCTCACATATAGTGAGGACACATACAACGGACATTCCAAACTCGGGAGGAGCTGCTCCTCCTGTTGCTAGAGGCCGAGGCAGAGGTCGGGGGAGGGTACCGGTCCAAGGTAGGGGATGAGGGCATCCCAGAGCTGCCCCGGTAGAACCACCAGTGGATCCAGTGGAGGATCCCATCATTGAGGAGCAGGGCGAGGTGCCTTCCACAGAGCCAGCCATGATAGATTTCATGTCAGCACCGGGTGTTCAGGAGGTCATGGGCCGTATGCTACGGTTCATGGACACTATGACTCAGGCTGGTCTATTTCCAGCAGACCCCTACTGCCTAGGCTCCGGGCCTTACATCTGCAGTATATCCAACTCCGAGTACACTACATATGGGAGGATCCCAGCCAGTTGCAGTGGTTGCACCTGAGCCTAGACCAGTTACGGATGGCTATTGGACAGATGGACTAGGCTACACCCTCCTATCTTCGGGGGCGAGCGGCATGAGGATCCCCGGGACTTCATTGGTCGGTACAGGGATAGACTGTACAACATGAGGATATTGGAGTCCCATAGGGTGGATTTTACTACTTTCCAGCTGGAGGGCAGGGTCTGTAGATGATGGTAGTCTTATCTTCTTGGCAGACCAGCGGGTTCTCCTCCCATGACTTGGGATCAGTTTACACAGCTTTTCTTGGACATGTGTATTCCACCCTCTTAGGGGGAAGAGTTGCGAGGTCAGTTCGAGCAGCTCGAGCAGGGTCAGATGTCAGTGACCGATTATGAGGAGATTCTCTGATTATGCTAGGGGCAGAGGTCAGTTTGGGAGGGGTCAGCCTAGCAGACCCACATATTGAGCACCACCACCTCCTCGGGGTGCTCCAGCGCGACCCTATTTTAGTACTATACCAGAGAGTTCTTATCGCCCACCAGCTCATCAGGGTTCTTCGAGTGCCTATTTCAGTGCCATGCCGGAGAGTTCATACTGCCCACCAACCATACAAGGTTCTTCTAGTGGGTATTTAGGCCATCAGGGTCAAACTTTGGGGCAACAGTCTATGGTACCGAGAGGTTGTTACGAGTGTGGAGATCCGACTCACATGAAGAGAACCTGTCCCAGACAACGGGGCAAGGCAGTACAGCAGGGTCATCAGCCCATGATTGCAGAACTAGCCATCCAACTGCCCAGAGGTGGGGGACAGGCGGGTAGGGGCCGTCCTAGAGGTGGAGGCCGGGCATGGGGAGGTCAGCCAAATTGTTCAACCGGGTGGAGGCCAGCCAACCGGCGCTCCAGCTAGATTCTATGATTTTCTGGCCTGACCAGATGTAGTGGCCTCAGATGCCATGATCACAGGTATTATTTCTATCTGCGGTAGGGATGCTTTGGTATTATTTGATCCAGGGTCTACCTAGTCATATGTAGCATCTATATTTGCTCATTTATTGGATATTCCTCTTGAGTCCTTGTGTATTCCTATTTATGTGTCCACTCATGTGGGTGATTCTATGGTTGTGGATCAAATATATCGGTCCTATGTGGTCGCATTCTGTGGTTACGAGACTAGAGCGGACCTTCTGTTACTTGATATGACCGACTTTGAGGTCATCTTGGGCATGGACTAGTTATCCCCATATCATGCCATCCTTGATTGCCATGCCAACACGGTTACCTTAGCAATGCCAGGGTTTCCTAGATTGGAGTGGAAGGGTTCGTCTGTCAGTACATCTAGTCAGGTTATCTCTTTTCTGAAGGCTCGACATATGGTCGAGAAGGGTTGTTTGGCTTATCTAGCCTATGTTCGGGATACCACCATAGAGTCTTCGACGATTGATTCAGTGCCAGTAGTCCAGGAGTTCGCCGATGTGTTTCCTTCTGACCTTTCAGGCATGCCACCAGATCATGATATTGATTTTTGTATTGACTTGGCTCTAGGCACTCAATCTATATCCATCCCACCGTATCTTATGGCTCCGAAAGAATTGAAGGAGTTGAAGGAATAACTTGAGGAATTGCTAGCGAAGGGGTTCGTCAGGAAGAGTGTATCACCTTGGGGTGCACCAGTATTATTTGTGAAGAAGAAGGATGAGACTATGCGGATGTGCATTGATTACCGCCAGTTGAACAAATTCACCATTAAGTACAAGTACCGGTTGCCGCTTATTGATGATTTGTTTGACCAGTTGCAGGGTGCTAGGGTGTTTTTTAAGATCGACTTGAGATCGGGATACCATCAGTTAAAGATTTGGGACTCAGATGTTCCGAAGACTGCTTTCCGTACTAGATATGGCCATTATGAGTTTCTAGTGATGTCCTTCGGCCTCACTAATGCCCCAACGACATTTATGGATTTGATGAACATGGTGTTCAGTCCTTATATCGATTCCTTTGTTATTGTCTTCATTGATGATATCTCGATTTACTTACGTAGCATGGAGGAGCATGAGCAGCATTTGAGAGTGGTGCTTCAGACCTTGAGGGAACAGAAGCTATATGCTAAGTTCTCCAAATATGAGTTTTGGCTAGATTCTGTGGAAGTCTTGGGGAATGTGGTATCAGGCGAGGGTATTGAGGTGGATCCCAATAAGATTGAGGCAGTTCAGAGTTGGCCTCGTCCTACTTTGGCGACTGAGATCAGGAGTTTCTTGGGGCTAGTAGGTTATTATCGCCGATTTGTGGAGGGCTTCTCATCCATTGCAGCATCTTTGACTAGATTGACCCAGAAGGGTGGTCCGTTCCATCAGAAGCTAAAGACAGCTTTGACTACAGCACCAGTTCTAGTGTTGCCTTCCGGTTCAGGGATGTATACGGTGTATTGCAATGCTTCACGGGTTGGCTTGGGTTGTGTATTGATTCAGGAGGGGCGAGTTATTGTATATGCTTCACGTCAGTTGAAGCCCCATGAGAAAAATTATCCTGTGTATGATTTAGAGTTGGTTGTGATTGTTCATGCTCTTAAGATCTGGAGGCATTATCTATATGGGGTGCCTTGTGAGGTTTACACTGATCACCGCAGTTTACAATACTTGTTCAAGCAAAGGGATCTCAATTTGAGGCAGCGCAAATGGCTTGAGTTACTGAAGGACTATGCTATCAATATTCTTTATCATCCGGGCAAGGCGAATGTAGTCGCGGATGCCTTGAGAAAGAGGGAAGAGAGCATGGGTAGCTTGGCATTCATTTCAGCAGAGGAGATCCCATTAGCTTTAGACATTTAGTCCTTGACCAACAGACTTGTGAGGTTGGATATTTCATAGCCCAGCCGAGTTCTTGCATGTGTTGTTGCCCAGTCTTTACTATTGAAGCAGATCAAGGCTCGACAATTTGATGATACGCACTTGACAGTTCTCTGGGAGATGGTACTACAAGGTGTTGCCAAGGAGGTTTCTATTCGCAAGGATGGTGTCCTGCGACTCCAGGGTCATCTATGTGTTCCTAATGTCGATGGCTTTAGGGAGAGGATTCTAGAGGAGGCACACAGTTCTCGATATTTCATTCATCCAGGTGCTACGAAGATGTATCAGGACATGAGACAGCATTATTGGTGGCGGAAGACGAAGAAAGACATAGTTGAGTATGTAGCTAGGTGCCTAAATTGCCAACAGGTTAAGCATGAGCACCAAAGGCTAGGTAGCTTACACCAGCAGATGACTATACCAGAGTGGAGATGGGAACGCATTACTATGGACTTCGTAGTTGGGTTGTCGCGGACCTTGCGAAAGTTCGATGCAGTTTGGGTCATTGTTGACAGGTTGACCAAGTCAGCACACTTCATTCCAGTTGCAACTACTTATACTTCAGAGAGGTTGGCCCAGATTTATATTTATGAGAGAGTTCAGTTGCACGGTGTGCCTGTTTCCATCATATCAGACAGAGGCCCTCAATTCACTTTGCATTTCTGGAGAGCCGTACAGAGTGAGTTGGGGACCCGTGTAGAGCTCAACACTGCATTTCATCCACAGACCGACGGACAGTCAGAGCGGACAGTCCAGATGTTGGAGGATATGCTCAGCGCATGTGTGATTGATTTTGGGGGACATTGGGATCAGTTCTTGCCTTTGGCTGAGTTTGCTTACAACAACAGTTATCAGTCCAGCATCGAGATGGCCCCATTTGAGGCTTTATATGGTCGGCAATGTCGTTCTCCTATTGGGTGGTTTTAGCCCAACGAGGCTAAGTTATATGGTACTGATTTGGTGAAAGATGTCTTGGAAACGGTAAAGTTGAATCAGGAGCGGCTTCGCATAGCGCAGTCCAGACAGAAGAGTTACGCGGATCAAAAGGCGTGTGATGTATCATTTATGGCAGGCGAGAAGGTTCCCTTGAAAGTCTCGCCGATGAAGGGCGTTATGAGATTCGGGAAGAAGGGGAAGTTGAGCCCAAGGTTTATAGGCCCATTTCAGGTGTTGGGGCGGGTTGGGAGATTGCTTATGAGCTTGCTTTACCTCCCATCCTATTAGGGGTTCATCCGGTTTTTCATGTGTCTATGATCTGAAGGTATCACGCTGACTTGTCACATGTGTTAGACTTCAACACTATTCAGCTAGATGAGAGCTTGGGTTATGAGGAGGAGCCGGTTGCCATTATTGCTAGACAGGATCGCCAGTTGAGATCCAAGAGGATTTACGCGGTAAAGGTCTAGTGGAGGGGCCAACCAGTCAAGGAGGTGACCTGGGAGTCCGAGGAGGACATGCGGAGCAGATATCCACACTTATTCAGCACTTCAGGTATGATTCTAAACCCGTTCGAGGACGAACATTTGTTTAAGAGGTAGAGAATGTAACGACCCGATCGGTCGTTTTGCTTTCTAGAACCCCCGTTCCCCTAAATAAGACTTCACATACATGCTTTTACTATTTTATGACTTACGGAAATGGTTAGTTCGCGATTTGGAAGGGTTCGGGATGAAATCGGAACACTTGGTTCCTTAAGGTTGGCTTAAAAGGCCAAGTTTGACTTCGGTCAATATTTTGAGTAAACGACCTCGGAATCGGGATTTGATGGTTCCAACAGGTTTATATGATAATTTCAGGCTTGGGCGTATGTTCGGATCGGGTTTTGGATGACCCGAGAGCGTTTCGGCACCTAATAGTGAAAGTTGGTTCTTGAAGGTTTTAAAAGTTCTTTAAATTTGGTTTGGAGCGGGTTTTGGTGATATCGAGTTCCAAACGGAATTCCGAGAGCGGGAATAGTTTCGTAATGCCATTTAAGACTTACACATAACATTTGGTGTCATTCCGAGGAGTTTAAGTATGTTCCGGGGCATTGGAAGTGAGTTGAAGAACTTGAAGTTCTTAAGTTTGATTCAATTGGTTTTGGGGTGCGATTCTTAGTTTTAATGTTATTTCGGGCATTCCGTGAGTTCAAGTGAGTCCGTTTTATGATTCCAAACTTGTTGGTATGTTCAAACGGGGCCCCGAGTGTCAATCGGACGAGGCTCAGACCAAGATGAGAATTTGGAGCAGCAGCTGATGCACCAGCTCTGTCCAAACCGCACCTGCGCTTGGTCAGCCGCAGGAGCGAGCTCGCAGGTGCGGGCCAAGCCTCGCAGAAGTGGCCAAAGGAGGGAAGCCCAGGTTCTGCAGATGCGGCCCATCCTCCACAGAAGCGGGACCGCAGAAGCGGGTACCCGTCTGCAGAAGCGGTCCCAGCCGGCCCTGTGAATCCCGCAGAAGCGGACCCTTGTCCGTAGAAGCGAGGGCGCGGGTGCGGAAACCACTGGAGGCAGTGAGCCTCATTTATTACGAATTAAGACCATTTTTATCACACTTTCTTCCACTCTTGGGCGATTTGAGAGCTTCTTAGGAGGGTATTTCGACCTAGCTTTGTGAGGTAAGTAATGTTTTCTAAATATGAGTTTAGTACATATATTATGGGTAGATTTCCACATGAAAATTGGTAGAAATCATGGGTTGAGATGAAAAACCTAGGGTTTAATAAAAATAAAATTTTATCACAAAAATAATATGAAACTTAGTGAAAATCATATATTATGTTCCTAAGGTTATGGGTAACAACTTTCTTCAAATATTTCCGGAATCCGGGCATGTGGGCCCGGAGGTAAATTTTAGGAATCTTGCAATTTTGGTTGGGTAATCACTTTAATAGTGGAGATATGAACTTTTGAGTAATAGATTGATCTATTTATATTATGTACGGCTAGTTCCGAGTCGTTTGGCATCAAATTTGGAGGTTTGAGCACATTGTTGAATTTGGAAGTAAGCTTCAAGACGTGGTAAGTCTCTTTTCTAACCTTGTAAGAGGGAACTTACCCCATATGTGAACTTAATTAATATGTGTTGTTATTTGTGGGGGCTACATACGCACGAAGTGACGAGAGTCCGTACGTAGCTACTATTCATGTTTATGTCAGGGTAGTTTTAGGTTTACACCATGCTTGTGGACACCGTTATTTGATCATATTTGTTAACTGTATCAAATGGAATTGAGTTGAGGATTTTTAAGGATGTAAAAGCTTCAAGTCGAATTGTCTTTATTTTGAAAAGAATCAAGGAAGAGTTATGATTTATTGATAAATTTATATTTGACCGCATCGCATGTATGATTCGCGAGCGGGGTAATAGATGCATCTATGGTTCGCGTCGTTAGATCCTCGGCAGTGCATAGTTTACATTTATGTTGGATCGGGCCGAACGTCCTCGGTGGTATTCGTGTGTGATAATAAAACTGGAAGTTCCTTTCATAATCGGTATAAATTCATTGTTTGTGTGATCATATGTTTTAAAGGAAGGAAGTGATTCAAGCTCTTAAATATTTCTGAAGACTTGCTCAATTATTTCTTATTCTGAGTCTTATTGTTGTATACCATGCTTAATTAGAATTTTATATTATCATGTTATTGGCCCTAGTAAGTGTCGGAGGCGACCCCGCGTCACTACATTTTTGAGGTTAGGCTGATACTTACTGGATACATATTATTTATGTACTCACGCTACACTTATGTACTTAATTGTACAGGATATGAGGCAGGTGCATATGGCTACCAGTTCAGTGCGCATATTTGATCTCCATCTACAGACTTCACGGTGAGCTGTCTTCCGAGTTGTTCTGCAACAGCCGGAGTCTCCCTTATGTTTTATTTTGTTTATGTCTATTTCATTTTAGACAGTAGGCTAGTGTTCTTTTGTATATTCTACTAGATTTCCCACATACTTGTGACACCAAGTCTTGGCACACACACTAGTAGACTTATGATTTTGGTTTTGTTTACATGATTACGATTTGTACTCGTTTGCTTCCGTTTAATTATGTCACATTGGCAAATTTCTAAATCTCTTTAACAAATGAGGAAATGTTATCCACTTAGTATTTTATTTAAATGGGAAACCATTAGTTTGATCAGTGTTGGCTTGCCTAACAATAGTGTTGGGCGCTATCACGACTTAAGATGGAATTGGGTCGTGACAGAATTTCTCCTCGTATTTGACATGTTGAGGTTACTAAGGCTAGCTGATATGGAGCCTCTCCATTTCATTGAAGGAAACAACAAGTTAGGAAACTATATAATTGCAACTGCTAAATTGGAAGAGAACTATATTGTGAGAGTTTTATTTGAGTAAATGTTCCAAGTGCATCAAAGAAAAGCATATCTTTTGAACAAGCATTCAAGCGAATAAACCAAAGAGTTCTCGTAAATCTAGCGGCTTAAATTTTAATTTGATCTGGGTGGATGGATTTGACTTAGTTCAATATGAACTTAGTTATCCTTTTATTAAGTTGGTACTACATATGGAAGGCGACCAAATTTGTTTTCTCACTTGAAAAGGGAAATTAAGTTACAAGAGCCAATCTACTATTAGGGGTCAGTTTTTGCTCACTTTGAATGAAGTAAAAGAGTTGCCAATTACAATCATTGATGATTTCAAGTTACTCTTCAGAAATAGAACATGTAAACAATGGGAGAAATTCAAAAATAGCCTTATTTACAAGTGGTAATTAAATAATAGCCACAATTTAAAAAGTAATCGAAACTTATCCACTTTTCATGTAAAGATAAATCTGAACGAAAATACTGTTCCAAAATTCGGAAAATATTCCAGTATAATATACTGGAAGTTTAAACACAAGTGCTCCAATCTCCAGTATATTTTGCTGGAACTTTTTCCGTGTTGGAGTTCCAGCATAATATGCTGGAAGTTCATACACAGGTGCACCAATCTCCAGTATATTATGCTGGATCGGTCCGTATTACAGCACAATAATTGCTATTTTTTAATGACTTTGCAAATGGTGACTACTTTTGAATTGCCAGTCCGAAAACCGGATAGCCCGTGCTATTTTTACGTAAACAATTGTCAATGTTGTATCTTACAAAATGATGGATGAAATATTGTCGTCATCACCAGTACTTCAAGCTCGCTATTCATTTCGGCAAGCCTACATCTAGACAAGCCTTGAAGCAGGGGACATTTGTAGACAATTAAAATTTTATTAAATTTAAATCCACGAGTAATTTAAGATTTTATCATATATTAAGTACATATTAGTTCAAATAATACTACGGGCTATTATAATCGGGTCGATTATTTGAATCTAAAATAAATTGATTTAAATAACAGTTCAATATATTATTGGGCTAGCCCGTTAATTGGTCTTCTATCCAATTGGGCGGCCCGTGAGCCTCAAACCCGATGGCCCAGTAGGGTTCTCTTGGAGGCTACTCCACCCACACCTATATAAAGGGGTCAAATGAGAATGTTATGGAGAAGACAATCAAGTAAGCAGAAGGAAAGGATAAAGAAGCTCTGATCTGCAATCATTGTCTGTGGTCAAATTCCAAAGGCGAACTCAGATCATAGGCGGGCGGCTTCAAATCTTCTGTTCCTGATAACCCAACACCAAATCCTGGTTCGTGGCGGCCTTCAAATTGTTTGTGACATAATACAAACCTGAAATCCGTCAAGTTCAAGATCAAGTTCTCTAGCTCTTGAACCATCGTTCGTGAAGAGAAGAATCAGAGGACAACATCTCTTTAGATTTGAGATATTTTAGAGATTATAACCTCATCACTTGAAATCGAATATAATATTTGTCGCTATATTTCTTATTTTGATTATTTTTTAAGAGCGAAATTTAATTGTTACACTTACAACTTAGTTGATATGTGTGTGTGTATATATATATATATCGTAAAAATAAGTATAGTATATTACATGCGTTTTGGCAAGTGCTTAGAACAGGCTGCCAATATCCTTTAATAAAATTGAATTCTTCGATGATTGAACTCGGATCTTCAACCTATTAGGTAAAGCATCTAAAAGGTTAATGCAGCGATTCATCTTTTGGGAGAGGCTATATGTGAAATCAATGAAGCCTCACACCAGGAAAATGCTTTTTAAAAAGGTAAATCAATCCAAATTGGAGCAATAGAGTATTTCATCTTTGGATTGAAATATTCTGTACCACTGATTGCTCATAAATTATTATGTAAATAAATTATGTTAAACTCTTCCTCATTCATTAATCTAATCAAGAAGGCATAAGAAATCTAACCTGTCAAATGAAAAGTGAGTGTCCAAGGTGAGTTTCAATAAATCATTGTAAATTCTTCTTTCTTTTTTGATACTACAAACTGTATTACAATAGTTAGAGTATCTTGATTCTTGGGTAACATGTACGTACCCCAAGTAGTCTTTTTCAAAAGTAACAGAAAATTGTAGTGCAGTGTCATAGCTCCTTTGCCCATTTTCCCATTGTCACTAAAGAAACAAAAGTGACATTTTGGGTCAAAAGGTGAAGAAGGTAAGGCAAAGCTCATATGCTCGTAGATGATAAGACAAGCTAACTGTCAATTTATGGTATCAAACTTGGAAAATTGAGGCAACAAAATTTATAATCCCTGCCACTGTCGGGTGTATAAATGCAGTCAACAAGATTGGAAGTTGGTGTCAGGTTAAGAAGAGAATAAAGTAGAAATATAAAGAAGTCAAAGTATGGGATTGGCTTTAGATGTTACAAGCACACTAGGTGTGTACTACAGTACATAAAACTTCTTTCTGTACCTGTTTCAGCATGGCTTTTCATACAACCCAACCTCAAGCTTTGTTCCTAGGAGACTTTTTATAATGGGTGAATAATGGAACTGCAAATGACTCGATATAGAGCATGTTATGAATTACTACTATTTGATAGTTCTACCGGTGAGTACTCTAGCTCACACCAGGTCGATATTCTCCAATTCCAAGCAGGTCCTGCAAATGTTTAAACTCATTGAGTTGCTTAACAAACCTAATTTACAGTAGTACAGAATGATAGACTATTCGAAGTAATAAATAGTCAAAATAGCAGAAAGTGAATAATACAAATAGGACTGATTGCAATTACAGAACGAGGACAAGGGTAAGTATACCACGCACTTTCAATATGCACAATAATGCCTGTATGATTGTGGAAAAAAACACTGATAAAAAGCTTCTATGCTCATCTTCTTGTGTTTGGTCATAGATGACTGTTCCATTTCCCTATGGGGAATGAAAAGGTGTGATCCATAGGGATCTAAATTTCTTTTTCTTTTGTCAAACTCATGAGGCATGTTTAGTTCTACAAAAACTTGACAATGAAAATATTCTTGTACAGAATATGGTGTTGCAAGGAATTCATATTTGTTATATGAACTATAGCAGAAAAGAGCCCGAGAGTGGAGACGATCTGACTCTGGAAAGAGTGCTCCAGTTAGCAAATGAAAATCCATCTACATTTTTAACAAAGGCAAGACGGAAGGTAGGAAAGACACAACCAGCAGAAAGAATTAGGCTCTGTGCATATCCGTTAAGCTATGGCTAGATCAGGACTCAAAAGTGACAATCTTAGACCTTTGAAAGCATCCCGAGGGCCCAAAAGACTGAAATAAGCCTCAAAGTAGTTTTACTATTCTAGTTTTTCTATGCACCTTATATGGAAGAAATAACACCAGAGGGTGGCCCTACTCACAAAGAACAATGAGTTCATCAAAAAAGAAAATGCAGTATGCATTTGCAGGCTATTGACAGTGATAAAGCCTAAAATCATTATAGTAATTGCTCCACCAACACAAGAGGCAGTGAGTAAGAGTGAGAAGTAATTGCTCCACCAACACAAGAGTCATTATAGGGGTGGGCGTCGGTCGGTTCGGTCCATTATTATGAAAGTACGGTGCGGTTTATATTTAAGGTGACTTTTGTTTAACAAATGTTTTTAATAGTAAAGGTGCAGACATTGCCCAGATTTTAGGAGATAGCCAGGTTTTGCCTAGAAATGTCAAAGATTTTGTTGCACATGATTTGCTGATTCATTTCAAGTACAAAGATGCTGATTCATTATCAATGCTTCGTAACTAATTCTCTATATACTATCTTATTCTCCATAGTTTAAGCTTGTTTTCCTTTAATTACTATCAAATATCTATGTTGTTTAAGAGGCTGAAGTACTTCCAGTATTACCATTTGATACAGAGGACGAGATAGATACATTTCTTTATACGGTCGAGATCGAGTTCACCTACGACATGAAAGGACAGGCTCGGAACATGACAATGCAAGACTGAAGATCGGCTCTAACTCATACCGGGCTAGAACCCGGGGTCAGAATACCTGCCTTCGAGAACATTGGGTCCGAGACTCCGGAGTTGACCCTAGCCCCGAACGAGCTCGAAGAAGCAATGTTAGCATAACCAACGGAAGACCGAAATATCCGTAATCGGGCTGATGTTGAGGCGGGAATCTCAGCGCGTATCAGTAATGAACCGTCAATCAACAAATCAAGGGATTTTTACCTTTTATAGAATTGTACCTAAAGTAGGACTCTTCTACTATATAAAAGGGGATCTGATAATTCATAGAGGAGATGGTAAGACACATTCCAAAGCAATACATCATTATTATTTCTCTTTAAGCTCTTGTTTTCTGTGTCCTGACACCGATCGAAGCATACCTGGCTCGAGGGTGATTAACCTTCCAAGTCAGTTCAATTCGTGTGGTTTGCATTTACTTTACCATTATTTATTTCAATTGCAATCTAATTTATCATTTTCTATCAAGTTAGTCCATGTATCCTTAAAACCACTTACAAATTCAATTGTTATCCGATTTTGAGGGTAAACAGTTTGACACCCACCGTGGGACTAAGGATAATAGTGGTTATTTGATACAAATATCTATAACACATATTATTTTACACTTGTTCTTTGAAGTGTCTCTAATTGCAGGTTAAAACTCAAAATGTCGAACTCTCAATCTGCACCCCTACATGTTGACAATGAGTCTGGTCATCACGGTGAAAATAACAACATAGCGCCCGGTGATGAGGTACCTCCCGTTGATCCCGTCGCAATTCCGGCCGCGGATCCGATTGACGCCAATTCACATGTGGCTATCGACACAAATATGCCTACTAACCCCTAGAAAAGCATCTGTGGTGAAGCCCGATCAGTATCTCAAAGTACACAAAACATTGGAGGAGACGGGGTCAGTTTATGGGTGATCTTCGAAATGATGCAGGTTCAACAGGCGACATAGCTCAGTTATAGAACCAAAGCCATGCACCGAGCAGAGTTGAACCCAATCCACCCCAGGAAGTCACCCGCTGGGATGAATCGGTCATAGAAAGGCCAAATGAAAATGAATCGGGGGCTAACCCCGAGATCATAAAGATGCTCGAAGAACTGATAAAACGGGTAGAATCAGAGGAGAAGAAAATCGAAGCTAATGACAAAAAGGTGGAAACCTACAATTATAGGGTAGACCAAATCCCAGGAGCACCACCAATATTGAAAGGCCTGGATTCCAAGAAGTTCGTGCAAAATCTTTTCCTCCGAGCGCGGCTCCAAAGCCGATCCAAAAAATATTCAGCATGCCCGAAATTTCTAAGTATAATGGAACGACCGACCCAAATGAGCATGTAACCTATTACACATGTGCCATCAAAGAGAACGACTTAGAGGATGATGAGATTGAGTCTGTCCTGTTGAAGAAGTTCGGAGAGACCCTGTCAAAAGGAGCTATGATATGGTATCATAACATGCCTCCTAATTCTATTGACTCATTTGCTATGCTTGCGGATTCTTTCATGAAAGCACACGCTGGGGCCATCAAGGTTGAAACTAGGAAATCAGACCTTTTCAAAGTAAAACAGAGGGATAACGAGATGCTTAGAGAGTTAGTGTCCCAATTTCAAATGGAACGAATGGACCTGCCACCGGTCGCTGATGATTGGGCCATTCAGGCTTTCACCCAAGGGTTCAATGTTTGAAGCTCGGTGGCTTCACAACAGATAAAACAAAACCTAATAGAATATCCGGTCATTACTTAGGCCGACATGCATAACCGGTATCAATCAAAAATCAGAGTCAAAGATGTTCAACTCGGGGCCCCTTGTGGTCCGCTTATCCCGTTACAACCATCGACAGAATCAAAAGAGACATCCATCGTGAACCGAGATCAAACAGGGATTGGAATCAGTTGTATAATGGAGACCGAAGAAACAGTAGGTCTGGGCAGAACCCTATGAGAAATGAAATGAAAAGTGATCGAGGTCAGAGCAACCGGGGGCTCATGAGCAAAAACAGCTTCCACGGGCCCATCAGGCCTAAAGAAGCACCAAAGTTATCGGAATACAACTTTAACGTCGATCTTGCCGCCATTGAATCAACTATCGGGCGCATCACAAATACCAAATGGCCTCTACCTCTACAATCCGATCTAACCCAAAGGGATCCTAACCAGATGTGTAAATATCATGGCACTCACGGCCACACAATGGAGGATTGCCGACAGTTGAGAGAGAGGAAGTAGCCCGGCTACTCAACAACGGGCATCTTCGAGAATTCCCGAGCGACCGAGCCAAGAATCATTTCAGGAATAGGGATTCTAACAAACAGTCCGAACAAGAAGAAACTCAACACTTCAGTAACATGATCATCGGAGCGGTCGATGTCCCTTAGGGGCCGATGTTGAAGCGTACCAAATTGTCCTTCACGAGGGAAAAACGGACTCGCGATTACATACCGGAAGGAACCTTGTCTTTCAATGACGAGGACACGGAATGGATCGTGCATCCCCACAATGATGCATTGGTAATATCTGTACTCGTAAATAAATTTTGAGTTAAGCGTGTGTTAATTGATCCAGGTAGCTCGACCAACATCATCCGATCGAGGGTCGTGGAGCAGCTTGGTCTACAAGATCAAATCGTGCCTCCAGTTCGAGTACTAAACGGATTCAATATAGCATGTGAAACCACTAAGGGGGAGATAACATTACCGGTGAACACCGCCGGGACCATCCAGAAAGTTAAGTTTTATGTGATCGGAGGAGACATGAGGTGCAATGCTTTGTTCGGGAGGCCATGGATCCACAACATGAGGACAGTGCCCTCGATTCTACACCAAGTGTTAAAATTCCCAACACCAGGTAGGATTAAAACAATCTACGGATAATAGCCACCCGCAAAGGAGATGTTTGCGGTCGAAGAGGCGATTTCGATATCCACACTTGCAACGATAAAGGGGCCGGGTTCGATCGCGAAGCAAGAAGCTAAATAGCAATTCGATACTAGCCCCGACTCAACTGGAGAAATAGGGGACTAATGAATATGATGATTATGGGGTCCCCAGATCTTTCATAGCCCCCGATAACTCCGACGCTACAAAATCAACGGTCGAGGAACTGGAACAAGTTGTATTGAGCAAACACTTGCCCGATCGAAAGGTATACCTGGGCACGGGGTTAAGCCCCAAGCTAAGGTAAAAACTCATTCAATTTTCTATAGCTAATGAAGATTATTTCGCTTGGTCCCACCTTGATATGACAGGGATCCCACCGGAGATAACCACTCACAAACTGAGCCTGGACCCGAAGTTCCATCCGGTCAAGCAGAAGAGGAGACCCCAGTCCGAGGTCAAACATGCTTTCATCAAGGACGATGTATCTAAACTCCTTAAAATAGGGTCTATTCGGGAGGTCAAATACCCGGTTAGTTAGGAAATGTAGTGGTAGTCCCTAAAAAGGGGAATAAATTAAGAATGTGTGTAGACTATAAGGATTTGAATAAGGCATGTCCCAAGGACTCCTTCCCTTTGCCCAACACCGATTGCATGATCGATGCCACGGCCGGCCATGAGATCCTCAATTTTCTCGATGCCTACTCCAGGTACAACCAAATACGGATGAACCCGAATGATCAGGAAAAACCTCTTTCATCACTAAGTACGGCACATATTGCTATAACGTGATGCCATTCGGATTTAAAAAATGCCGGTGCCACTTACCAATGCCTAGTAAATCAGATATTCGAGTAACAAATAGGAAAATCAATGGAGGTTTACATTGATGATATATTGGTTAAGCCCCTGCGAATAGAGGACCATTTAATGCATTTTTAGGAAACCTTCAACATATTGAAGAAATACAATATGAAACTGAACCTGGAGAAATGTGCATTTGGAGTTGGATCACGTAAATGCCTTGGGTTCATGGTATCCAACCGAGGAATCGAGATCAACCCCGACAAGATCAAAGCCATTGAAGATATCATGGTTGTGGACAACGTGAAGGCCGTGCAACGATTAACCGGGTGCATAGCCACCCTAGGGCGATTCATATCGAGGTCTTCCGACAAGAGTCACTGGTTCTTCACGCTATAAAAGAAAAAGAATAACTTCTCGTGGACCCCGGAGTGCCAACGGGCCTTGGAGAAACTCAAGCGGTATCTATCGAGCCCACCGCTGCTACACATACTGAAGACAGATGAACAACTATACTTGTACTTGGTAGTATCGGAAATAGCGGTAACTGAAGTCCTGGTGCGGGAAGAGCAAGGTACTCAATTTCCAATTTACTATGCTAGCAGGACCCTACGTGATGCCGAAACTAGATACATTCACCTAGAAAAGTTGGCGCTCGCTTTGCTAAGCGCCTCTAGAAAGCTAAAACCATACTTCTAGCATCACCCCATATATGTCGTGACTACTTACTC
The DNA here is from genome assembly GCA_000715115.1 of Nicotiana otophora. Classification (NCBI taxonomy): domain Eukaryota; kingdom Viridiplantae; phylum Streptophyta; class Magnoliopsida; order Solanales; family Solanaceae; genus Nicotiana; species Nicotiana otophora. Next base: position 41,380 of record AWOL01S0016052.1, on the reverse strand, counting down.
ATTAAAGAATGTTATGCATAAGCCCGAGCTCTCGGGCCGGTTAGCCAAATGGGTCGTGGAAATCAGTGGGTACGATATTGTATATCAACCCCGACCGCCATTAAATTTCAAATTTTGGCAGACATTGTGGTCGACTTTACGCCGGCTGTAATACCCGAGGTTGAAAGAGAGTTATTAATCAACTCAGGGATCTCCTTAGGGATTTGGACCCTCTTTACAGACGGCGCCTCGAACGCAAAAGGGTCTGGACTTGGCATCATATTGAAGCCACCAACAGGCAATGTAGTTAGACAATCTATTAGAACTGTGACATTGACTAACAACGAGGCCGAATATGAGGCCATGATTGCAAGTCTCGAACTAGCCAAAATTTTGGGGGCAAAGGTTATCGAAGCCAAGTGTGACTCCCTCCTCGTGGTAAACCAAGTTAATGGAACATTCGAAGTAAGAGAAGAATGAATGCAAAGGTACATGGATAAGTTGCAGGTAACATTACACCAGTTCAAAGAATGGACTTTGCAACACGTACCTCAGGATCAAAATAGTGAGGCCGATGCCCTTGCTAACTTAGGATCATCGGTCGAGGATGACGAGTTTAACTCGGGGGCAGTCATAAAACTTATGAGATCGGTAGTGGAAGAGCAACGAGCCTAACATGGGATTGGAGAAATAAATATATAGAATATCTGAAGACCGAGAACTACCCTCGGATACAAAAGAATCGAGGGCCATGCGTATAAAGGCAGTCCGATTTAGCCTGTCCGAAGATGGAACCCTGTTCAGAAAAACATTCAATGGCACACTCGCGATATGTATAGGACCATGGGATACCGAGTACTTTTTGAGGGAAATCCACGAGGGCACCTTTGGAAATCATTCAGGCACCGTATCATTGGTTCGAAAAATAATTAGAGTCGGCTACTACTAGACCGATATGGAAAAGGACGCGAAGGAGTTCATATGAAAATATGATGAATGTCAAAGACACGCTCTGATGATTCATCATCCCGGAGGGCTACTACATTCGGTTTTGTCAACATGGTCGTTCATAAAGTGGGAAATGGATATCGTTGGCCCCCTTCCATGGGCACCCGGTAAGGCTCAATTTATATTGTTCATGACTGACTATTGTTCTAAGTGGGTGGAATCCCAGGCATACGAAAAGGTCAGGGAGAAAGAAGTCATCGATTTTATTTGGGACCACATCATATGCCGCTTCGGGATGCCGGCCGAGATCGTACGCGACAATGGGAAACAATTCATCGGCAACAAGTAAGCAAGTTTCTAGAAGATCATATGATCAAAAGGATCCTATCGACACCCTACCACCCTAGCGGAAACGGACAAGCAGAATCGACCAACAAAACCATACTCCAAAACCTCAAAAAGAGGTTGACCGACGCCGAAGGAAAATGGAAGGAAATCCTGCCCGAAGACTTATGGGCATACCGTACGACATCGAAGTCCAGTACCAGGGCCACCCCATTCTCACTAGTTTACGACGCCGAAGCTTTGATACCGGTGGAAGTCGGAGAACCAAGTCTCAGGTTCCGATACGCAACTAAGAAATCAAACAACGAGGCTATGAATACGAACCTACATCTATTAGACAAAAGGGGCGAAGCAACCCTTGTCCAGTTGGCCGCCCAAAAATAGCGGATCGAGAGATATTACAATCGAAGGGCCAACCTTCGATATTTCAATATCGGGGATTTTGTGTTAAGGAAAGTCACGATAAATACCCAGAACCAGAACGATGGGAAGTTGGGACCGAATTGGGAAGGCTCTTATCAAATTATCAAGATCACCGGTAAAGGATCGTACAAACTCGGAACAATGAACGTTGAGAAACTACCGAACAACTGGAACATAGCTCACTTGAAGCGATACTACTATTAAGGTACGACCTCATTCATTTCCTTTTATTTATTTGCACTCCGAACTAACACTTGCGTGTAATCATCAAAGTACAATACAATCTTAAGCCTAAAAGCATGCGTTGCACTCTTTTCCCCTTGAACTAGTTTTGTCCCAAATGGGTTTTCAGGCAAGGTTTTTAACAAGGCAACAATAAATCATGCTAACTTGAAATTGAAGGCCGGTTACAAACTAGTATCGAAGATCACAATAACAGTATTCTAGGCCTATCTATGATCGGACCTGAACACTGGGGGGCATTACCCTTGGATAACGATTTTAGCAAGGAAAGAAACTTTTTGATTGAATGGTCTCGGCTCGATCGATAGGATTTACTGTAAGGTCCAAACGGTCAAATGAACTGTGCCCGCATAGACTACTCGAGCCCTGACACAAAGCGTTTACTCATGTATAACTATTATGCACAATAATAAGAAGAAGTCTCTACCTTGTGGATAAATATCTTGTCCTTTAAAAAATTCTTTTCTTTCTTAATGAATTTCCTACATACGATCCCTTAAAGGTATCGAGCCCAGGGGTCGCCTTATTCAGGTTCAAACGATCACTCCCAATCGGGTACTGCCGTCAAAAAACAAACTCGAACGGCTCGGGCTATCGGAGCCCGGGGGCACAAGACCTATCAGGCAGCGCCCGGACCTTAAATCCTACGGCCATCCCCATTCAAGAACTCTTATCTTGTGCAAGCTCAGATAACTCGAGGTGACAAGCCCAGTGGGAAACACCCAAACTAAGAAGGCTACGGCCATATTAAAATGGCTCGGATACGTCCGTGACCCGTAATAAAAAACAAGGCCTTGAAAAATTTCAAAATCGGTTCTAAAGGCTACCCTCGGCAAACTATAATCTAAAAATTATAAGTACTTTAGGGAAAATTTTCCGGTCATACCAAACCCCCACGATGCCTTAAACAAAATAATGTCGAAGGCAAGGCATGTTCGAACCTCCGAACATGACCTAACTATCTCATGCTAAGGCATTTCGATCTTTGCAAATATAAATAATAAAGCAAAGTACACAACAAAACTCAGATATTGCCGAAGGGAAAACCAAGCCATGTATTATATACGTAAAGTCTTTACAAAGGCCAAACGGCCTTGACAAAAAGTACAAAAGTACACAAGTACAAAAATACAAAAAATGTATAAGACACTTAAATGACATGGTCTTCACTGGAGCCCGCCTCCGCGCCTGAGTGTCCTCCACCCTCGGATCCGCTCGAACCCTCGAAGTTTTCCTCGGGATAAGACAACCTCTTGGCCTCGTCTTCGATTCCTTTAGCACTCTCGATTTTGGTCGACAAGTCAAAACCCCGAGCATGAATCTCCTCGAGGGCCTCCTTTCGAGATTGCTGCTTCGCATGCTCGACGATATCTTTTGTTCGGACCTCGGCATCGGCCTTATATTGGGCCATCATTTCGTCGGCATCGACTTTAATAACAATGACCACCGACTTGGCTGTTTCTGGCTCCTTGACAAGATTTCCTCAATCGGAGACGACTACACTAAACTGAGACTGGAGCTCATCAACCCTTTTGGCCTGTACCTCAGCCTTTTCTTTTTCCACTCGAAGCTGGGCCTCAGCCGAAGCCAGCTGCGCCCGAGCAGTCTCCTTTTCCGAGGCTAGGCGGTCCATCCTGCCCCTCCATTCATCGGTCTCGGCCTTGATAGCATCCATCTCAGCTCGCAGTTGATCGATCCTATCGATTTTTTGTTGAACCTACGAATTCCGACCATTAGTCACCAATCCAAGCTCATCATCACTAACTTGAAATATTTTTACCTGCTCGACCAAATTGGCATGCTCCTTCCGAGCCACCTCCAGCTTAGCTCGGGGGCTCTTAACCTCCCCGTCACGCTGCTTGCTAAGAAGTTTGTAAGAATATCTCTTCTCAGTGAGCCTCGTTGTACATGGACTCAGTAAACGAAGGTGACTCGGTGATGTCGATCACACAGTGTGCTTCCTTTGGACATTGTCCACATCCCGAGAAGCTTCGGCCACGGCCTCCTCACCGGCCTCCCTAATTTGAGGCAGATCGGCCTCATCTTTCTACGGTTTAGATGCCCCTTGCCTTTCGAGTTGCGATGACATGCGGGCCATCAGATCGAAGGCTTCATCTTCTTCTTCGGATTCGTCCTTCAACTGATACAGTGAATCCGAAGATGGTGCTCGAGCGCTACTGCTTTCTTTAGACTTGCGCACCAGCCTTCTCTTTGTTTTTTTCTTCTCCGAGCTCGGAGAACTTGAAGCCCTCTTTCTTTTCTTCTTTTAGTCCTGTCTCGGAGCAAGGGACTCGGTGGGGAGGTTCTCACCACCGGATGGAGACTTTAGTGTGACATCCTTGGGTAAACCTGCAAAAAGAAGTAAAACAAGTGAGAACTTAATGAAGCAAAAAGTAACTCAAGTATAATTTACTCATGAAAGGGATCTCACTATGGGAACGGGCCTCCCATCAGCTCTTTGAAAGCTCGCACCATGAACGCTCGGAATAAGGCCTTTGTAATACGATACCCTCGACCCACTCCTTAAGTCGAGGAACTACATTCGGGATCTGAGAAATAACTGCAGCACTTCTCAGGGAACGACATGTGCTCGGCCGGGATCATGTCCGAGGTCCTCACTCGAACGAAACTGCCTAGCCAACCCCGATTCTGATCTTCATCGATACTCGAGAATGGGGCTTTACTGGTCCGACGGGTGAGCTTGATCAGTCCCCCCCGGTAGATTTGGGGACTGTATAAATGCATGAGGTGGTGGATAGTGAAAGGGCACCCTTCAATCTTACTTACAAAGAAACGGAGGAGGATTACGTTCCTATAGAAAAAAGGGGGAATTTGACTGAGGGTTACCTCGTATCTTTTGCAAAAGTTGATGATAACCGGGTCCAAGGGGCCCAGCGTGAAAGGATAAGTGTAAACACTTAAAAATCCCTCAACGTGGGTGGTGATGGCTTCATCAGGTTCGGGAAACACCACATGTTTGTCAACTCAGTTACAATCCTTTTTGACTTCGGAGAGAATGTCCTCGTTGATTGAGCAGATGTAACTCGAGACCTCCTCACATCGGCCTAGTATGAAGGAGGGCTTTTCGACCTTAAAATCAGCATTGATCGGGCACCCCCCAGGATGAACATTTTCAGAGGAGGTTCCAGTACTAGTTCCTCGACAGCAGTATGCGAAACAGTCTCTTCGGTAGCCGTCCGCGAGGTAGAAGGAGTTTCTTTTTGGGGAATGATTTTTGAAGTCTTCGCCATTTCTTTGAAAATGAAGGAAAAAGAGAAAGTTAAAAGAGTACACTTGATGGTTTGGGATAAAGACGGAATAGAAGTTCCTATAAAAAGATCTCAAATAACCAAAATATAAGTGCCTGAAAATATTAAGATTGCTAAGGTACAAGGGCAGAAGCTTTGAATGTAAAGTTTGAAAGAGCAAATGAGGGGGTATTTATAGTTGTTCAACAACGGTTCGCATACAGGAGTGGCCGACCGGTAACTGACAAATATTTAATGCCATTAAGACTTGACTGACGAGACATTTTGACTATTTTGTCGTTTCTGTCGTATGGTGTCGAAGAAAGAATCGAAAGCTCATGTCGTTTATCGTCGTCTACTCTCCGAAAAATGAGGGGACTATCTGTATGCGGTAGAGATCGAGTTTGCCTACAACATGAAAGGACAGGCTCGGAACATGACAATGCAAGAATGAAGATCAGCTCCAAGTCATACCAGGCTAGAACCCGGGGTCAGAACACCTGCCTTCGAGAATATTGGGTCCGAGACCCCGAAGTCGACTCTAGCCCCGAACGAGCTTGGAGAAGCATTGTTAGCATAACCAACAGAATACCGAAATATCCATAACCGGACGAATGTTGAGGCGGGAATCTCAGCGCGTATCAGTAAGGAACCGTCAATCAGCAAATCAAGGAATTTTTACCTTTTATAAAATTGTACCTAAAGTAAGACTCATCTACTATATAAAGGGGGGTCTGATAATTCATAGAGGAGATGGTAACACACATTCCAAAGCAATACATCAATTATTATTTCTCTTTAAGATCTTGTTTTTCTGTGTCCTGACACCGATCGAAGCATACCTGGCTCGAGGGTGATTAATCTTTCAAGGCTAAGACTGTTCAGTTCGTGTGGTTTACAACTTCTTCTAGCACTAACAACATGTAATATTATGCAATAAGTACTTTCAAACTATATATGCAATTTGTTACTTACAACTGTAGCGGCATTTTGATACTGCTTGAAGAGAGAAACAATTGGGAAAGGAGCAGCCAAGCAATGCCTCAATGTAGTCGCCGGCAAACATTCCGAACAATCGGATGGTTGTTATAGCTACTGTTGGCCCAAGTGAAGGTTAGTTTTGAATATTGACAAAGAAAGCTCAGGCATGAACCAGGTCCATAGACACGGGCAGATTCGAGCATATGGGAGGCACGTGAAGGAGATAAGCTTAACTTGGTAAAATTGATATCTCCTAATCTAAAAGGTTGCATAATTGATAAGGAGAAGGACTCCTTAATAAAAGAGAACACTATTCAAGATAAGGGAGGAGTTAGAAGTTGAGATCAACTAGAACTCTTCCACCAAGAAAGAGTAGCATTAAAACTCTAGTTATTTTCTACTCTACTAACTCTATAAATCACAGGATGTTCTCGTTCAGCTGGGAGGCACAAAAGCAGAAGTTAAACGTTAATTGATAGCAAAATAGCAAGGCATTTTGCAAGAAATTCGTGTGTGATTCAAGTGTGCAAACCTGAAGCTACATGAACCAGATAGAAGAACCAGCTCCAAGTGTCTGTCTTTTATTCTAGTTTAATTGTAGTAGGTATTTTCATATTGTACCTTTCAGCTTTATCTAGAGGCAATTGTAATAGGTACTCAAAGTATTCAAGTTAGAGTTAACTTGAAGTTGTCGCAGCAGTTAGAGGTTGGTTTCCACAACAGGATTATAGTTAATCCTAGGTTTACAAAAGTGTTTTGTAAATGCAGTTTTTGGCTCAGTGATTTAGTGGAGAGTTTGGAAAAATCCTACTGGGAAGTAGGTCATGATTTTTTCATCTTTTGAGCCAGGTGTTTTCCACGTAAAATACTTGTGTTCTTTACTTTCTGCATTTACTATTTCAGCAATAGTTGGTTAAGGAACACTTAGAAGAACCAGGTCCTTCTATAATCAGTGCACGCAAAAATTGGACACCACACAAACCACCCCCCTTTTGTATGGCATTGAAGTATAAAACATAAATTGGTATCAGAGCGAGGTTATCCTTGAAGAGACTAACAGCTTAGGAGAAGATCAAGATGAGTGCACCACCTGGAAAATAGGAAGGGCAATCCACTGCTAGGCCACCACTCTTTAATGGCCAGTACTACTCTTGGTGGAAAAATAGGATGAGAGATCACATCATAGGAGAAGACTATGAGCTATGGGACATTGTCACAGATGGTCCATTGGCTACCATAAATATAAGTGCCGAGGGAGAAGAGGTGCCAAAGACAAGAGTTGACTCCACTGCTGACGACTTGAGAAAATTGGAGAAGAATGCTAAAGCCAAGAAATGGCTTATTTGTGGACTCGGTCCAGATGAGTACAGTAGAATCCAAAGTTGTACCACTGTTAAGAAAATCTGGGACACTTTGCAAGTGGCCTATGAAGGAACACCTCAAGTGAAGAGGTCTATAGGAACACTACTATATTCTCAATATGAGAATTTCACCACGAAGGAAGGGGGAACCATCCAAGAGATGTATACAAGGTTCACCACACTGACAAATGAACTTAAGTCTCTTGGAAGGATTATTTCTGAAGAAGACATAGTTGAGAAGATTTTGACAAAGGTTCTGCCAGTTACTTGGTAGAGAAAAATCACTGCTATTCAGGAATCAAAAAACATTGCCACTCTTAGGTTGGATGAGCTAATTGGAAATCTCACTGCTTATGAACTTAGAAGGCAAACCATGAAGATGGATGTACCCAAGAAGGAAAGAAGCATGGCACTCAGAATCACTGAAGGTTTTGATCTAGAAGATGATGAAATGACTATGATCACAAAGGACTTCAAAAAGTATCTAAAGAGAGGAAAGGGTCCTTCAAGAAGTGGAAGCTACAGCAAACCAAAAGCTCCTGAAAGGCAAACCAATGAGGGATGCTACAAGTGTGGTAAGACTGATCACCACATCAAGAACTGCCCTCAGTGTGAAATTGAATGGAAGAAGGAAAGAGCTGAACGAAGAAACGGGAAGAAGGAATAGGTTCAACTCAAGAAGAACAAAGGATCAACAAAGGCTATGGTTTCTTCTTGGGGAGATAGCTCAGATGATGAATATGGAGATGAACAAGCTGAACAAGCACTTATTGCCATTGGAGAATCTAATGAGGAATCTGAGGTAAGTGTAATTCATCTCAAAGACAAGATTAATTTTTTATCTAAAGAAAGGCTTTCTGAATTACTTCTAGATTTCATTGATGAATCAGAGGATGTAAACAATGAAAATGAACAGCTGTCTAAGGAATGTGTGATTTTGAAAGCAAAGTGTAAGAACTTGGAACTTAGGGTTAGTGAGACTATAAGTGAAAATACTGCATTAAAGAACCAGGTTCATGCATCTGAATCAAATATCATAGAACTTATATCTGAAAACCTAAAACTAAAATTAGGAACAAGTAAGAAGACGGTTGATTTCACATAACTCACTCTAGAAGAAAATGTAGGTAAACTAAAAGATGAGTTGTATAATAAGGATGAGCAGGTTAAAATTTTGAGAGAGGATCTAGGCAAAGCCAAGCATGAACTAGACGGAACTTGTAAATGGAACAGGTCCTCCGATGCATTTTCATGGCTACAGGAACATCATAGTAGCAATAGAAGAGGACATGTCTTTGGGAATATGCCACCTAAATGGGATCCCAAAAGCAAGTACCTTACACTTCCTGAAAAGAGATTTGTACTCACTGTGGTAAAATAGGTCACTATAAAAGTGACTGCAATGCAAAAGAAAAGGCAAGCCAAAAGAACAAAGAATTTGTTCGAGGGAAGAATAGGCTACCAAGCTGAGCTAAAAAGAATCTGATTCATCCTTTTGCCTATAGAAAGGGACCCAAACTAGTTTGGGTTCCTAAGACTAACCCCTGATTTCCTTTTGCAGGTCCAAGTGAAGGGGAGCAGCCAAATATGGTACATGGATAGTAGCTGCTTAAGCACATGACAAGAAGCAAGAACCAATTCCTTTCACTTGAGGACCTCAAATGAGGTAATGTCTCCTTTGGAAATAGGAAGAAAGGTGAGATCATTGGGGTTGGAAAGGTAGGTAAGACTGATTCTCACTCTATTAAGAATGTCTACTTGATAGATGGCCTAAAATACAGTCTAATCAGTGTATCCCAAATGTGTGATAAAGGTAACTTGCTAGCATTCACCTCTACCAAATGTTTTGTGATTAATCTTACCACTGACAAGATTGTTTTGCAGGACAAAAGAGTGAACAATATATATATTGTAGATCTGTCCACACTCTCAGAAAATGAATTCACTTGTTTAAGTGTGTTGTACAATGATCCCCTCTTTTGGCACAAGAGACTTGGACATGCAAGTCTGAGTCAACTCAACAAATTAGTCTCCAAGGACGTGGTGATAGGGCTGCCTAACATCAAGTTTAAGGAAGACAAAGTTTGCGAGGCCTGTGCAAGGGGGAAGCAAGTAAGATCCTCTTTTAAATGCAAGAAAGTGGTAAGCACCACCAGGACGATGGAACTGGTCCATATGGATCTCTGTGGTCCAATAAGAACATTAAGCAGTGGTGGTAAAAGATATGTGATAGTGCTTATTGATGATTACTCTAGGTTTACTTGGACATTGTTTTTAACATCTAAAGATGAATCATTTGACATGTTTACTTCTTTTGTTAAAAAAACTTAGAAACAACTAGGTAATCAACTTGCATCAATTAGGTCTGATCATGGCACTGAATTTGAAAATGCTATATTTGCTGAATTTCGTGATGAGCATGGCATAGATCATAATTTTCTGCTCCTAGGACTCCACAACAAAATGTAGTAGTTGAAAGAAAGAATAGGATACTTGAAGATATGGCTAGGACTATGCTTCTTTCTAGTAAACTGCCTCATAGCTTCTGGGCAAAAGCTGTAAATACTGCATGCTACATCATAAATAGGTGCATAACTAGACCTCTTGTAGAGAAGAATCCTTATGAGTTACTTAAAGGGAGAAAACAAAATATATCCCATCTTAGGGCATTTGGATGAAAGTGCTTTGTGCACAACAATGGTAAAGACTCCCCGGGCAAGTTTGATCCTAGAAGTGATGAGGGAGTATTCTTGGGATATTCTTCACATAGCAAAGCTTATAAAGTCTATAACAAAAGAACTATGTGTGTTGAAGAAAGTGTTCATGTGATTTTTGATGAAGCTAACATTCTTTCTGAGGGACAGGAACATGATGATGAAGCAATCGGGCTGGTAAAAAATGTATATGAAACCACAACCCAGACTGAAGCTGCACTGGAAGAAGGAACAGGTGATGGAATAGGTTCTTCCACCCGGAGCAACATGACAGGGGGGAATAGAACAAAGAGGAAATGATCCCCAAACATCTAGGGAACCCATCCATGAACCTGTTCCACAACAACAAAACATTGAAGGAACATCAAAGGGAAACCAGTTGGTTTTAAAATCTTACAAGTATCAAAGTTCTCATCCCATTGAGAGCATAATCACTGATCCAACCTCTGGAATTAAAACCAGATCTTCATTAAAAAATATTTGTGCTTTTGATGCCTTCTTATCACTTATTGAACTTAAAAATGTTGCTGAGGCTTTGCGAGATGCAGACTGGGTAAATACAATGCAAGATAAACTCAACCAATTTGAAAGGAGTCAAGTTTGGCATCTGGTACCAAGACTCAAGGACAGATCAGTAATTAGCACAAAATGGGTCTTCAGAAACAAACTAGATAAAGATGGAACAGTTACAAGGAACAAGTCAAGATTGGTGGTTAAAGGATATAGCCAAGAGGAGGGCATAGACTATGATGAAACCTTTGCTCTAGTCGCAAGGTTGGAAGCAATTAGACTCCTCGTAGCCTTTGCTGCTTACACGGAATTCACCCTTCACCAGATGTATGTCAAGAGTGCCTTCCTTAATGGCTATCTAAAGGAAGAAGTGTTTATCAAGCAACCTCCGGGGTTTGAAAGCAAGGAAAGTCTTGAACATGTGTACAAACTTGACAAAGTACTTTATGGACTCAAGCAGGCTCCAAGAGCATGGTATGAAAGATTATCAAAGTTTTTGATTGAGAATGACTACAAGAGAGGTAAAATTAACAATACTTTGTTCTTGAAAGAAAAAGGTAAAGATCTCTTGGTAGTTCCGATATATGTTGATGATATAATCTTTGGAGCAACTACAGATAAGTTAAGTAAAGAATTTGCTAAACTAATGGGGAGTGAATTTGAAATGAGCATGATGGGTGAGCGTAATTTCTTTTTAGGCTTACAAATTAAACAAAATGCAAATGGAACTATGATTCATTAGCAGAAGTATGTAAAAGAGTTGCATAAAAGGTTTAAAATGGAAGATTCCAAAGAAATTGACACTCTTATTGCAACAGCTACAAAGTTGGATATAGATGAACCTGGTTCATCTATTGATCAGAAGTAGTATAGGGGAATGATTGGCTCATTATTGTATCTCACTGCCAGTAGACCTGACATTGTTTTCAGTGTAGGTCTTTGTGCAAGATTTCAGGCAAATCCAAAGGAGTCTCACTTGACTACTGTCAAGGGAAGTTTGAGATATCTAAAAGGCACCACTGATCTCTGTCTATGGTATCCAAAAGGTAGTAATTTCAATCTAGTGGGATATGCTGATACTGATTGTGTAGGTTTTCTAGTGGATAGAAAGAGCACCTCAGGTATGGTACACTTTCTTGGCTCATGTCTTGTATCTTGGGCCACCAAAAAGCAAAATTCAGTGGCCTTATCTGCTGCTGAAGCTGAGTATGTTGTTGCTGCTTCATGTTGTGCTCAATTATTGTGGATCAAATAACAATTAAAGGACTTTGGAATTGATGTTGGTTGTATTCTCATTTTTTGAGATAACACTAGTAATATTAGTATGACCAAGAACCCAGTTCATCATAAGAGAACTAAGCACATAGATGTTAGGCATCACTTTTTGAGGGATAACTATGAAAAAGGGTTTATCACTGTGGAATTTTGTGCTACTGACAAGTAAATAGCTGACATCTTCACAAAAGCCCTAAGTAGAGATCACTTTGAAAGGAACAGGTTAGAATTAGGGATGATTAAGATCACCTAAAAGGAGCAGTTAAGAATTCACAAGAAAACAAATTGAAAAGAAAGTTTGTTGTTTTTGGTTAGAAAATCTGAAAATGTGTATATAATTAGATTAATTTTTGCTCAGACTCATACTTTCAATAGTATACTCTTGTGCCATGTGATAAAATGACTCATTAATCTCTAATGATATTTTCTCTATTTTGGCAAATTTAGACTTACATAAGAGAATTCTTAATGAAGAACCTGGTTCATCAAGATAACACGATATATTTTCTACACTCTGCATAATTTGAAATAATAATATTTGGATCATGAGCAGAGTCCTACCTAAGTCCAAATTCCTTTTTAAACTTTCCAATATAAGTGAACCAGTTCCTTTCAAAAGAATCCTAACCAAATTAAACCACCTAGATACTAGGGAAAGACTCCACCGTCTCTTAAAAACTGACAATTCAGTTTGATTAGACTTCTAAAAGTCTGAAAAGCCTACCGTTACCCATTAATTACCCCCTTTAAATTGATCATCATAACCTCTGTCTTCATTCTAAAATTTTCAAGTTGTCAAAATATTCTTCGTCTTCTCTCATCCTCCAAATTTCAATCTACCTCTCTTTTTCTTCAAAACCAAGCATAGCAATGACTAACCCTTCTGAAAATACCGGCACACCCCCACCATGCTCCTCATATTCAACCACTCCACAACCTAAGAAAAGAAGAGTTAAGATGCTTGCTCGCAAGACAGTGGCGGGGAGTGAATTATCAAAGAAATTAGAGGCTCAATTGAAAGTTAGCCAAGCCCAAGAACCCCATAACTCTGAATAATCCTTCAAGTCTTCTACTGAGGGGGAAGAAACTGGTCTTCTCATACAAAAAAGGTAACCTCTGATCCAAATACTACTACTGAAGTCATTTCTGAGTTAGCTGAGAATCTGGAGAACAGGTTTATTCTGGTTGGATCTGTGGTTGATGTAGAATCTTCTGAGTCTAGAAGGATTGGTGGTAAAAATAAAAAAGAAAAAGAAAAGAAAAGTGAGGATGCTCGTAGTAAAGAAAGGGGAATGAGTAACAAAGTGGTTGATTCTTCACCCACTCCTGATACAGGTATAATGGCTATTTGTGGAGTAGAATCAGGTAAAATGGAGTAAAGTGTGAAGCAAATAAGGGGAAGTGGGTCTGGCGAAGCCACTAAAGGGCTAGTTAAACTTGGTCAAAATGTAGATGAACCTGGTTCATCAGTAGAAAAAACCCTCGCAGACCTATTGAAGAAAGTGAGTGAAAGATACAACCCAAAGAAGAAGAGAACTTCCAAGGCTAAGATCCCTGGCACTGCTAGGGCTAACAAGAAAATGAAGGTTGCTTCTTCTTATTCTGCTGAAAATCCTCCCACAAGAGGAAGAGCCAGCTAAACCAGAATGAGGCAGATTTGAAAAAAGCCTTAGAAGAAAACAAAAGAAAAGCGGTTGCAAAAGGGAAGAAGAAGATTGCTGAGCCTGTTGAGGCTGTTGATGTTGATGATATGGACCTGGTCCATCAATATAAAGATGTGATTGAAGAAGTGGAGGTTCAGACTCCCAAACCCAAGAAAGCCAAGACTTCCACTAAGAAGTCTATCTTTGTGTCAAAATCTGCTGAACCATCCACCCTAGCAAAAAGGACCAGGTCTATTGTGAGGACAAAACTAGTGAAAATTATTGAGGAAGAAGAATGGATTGGAGAGGAATAGGAAGATGATTAAGATCCTGAGAAGGACAAGATGGCCAAGTTTGGCAAGAGGACAATTCTGAAGGGTAAACTCCTCATGGATTTGGAGGAGGAAGGGATGGTGCTACTGTTGGAGAAATTAGAATTGCAAAGCTGGAAGGACATGGTCCTTCAGATTGATGGCAGGTTGGCCAGGAATGAAATTGTTGAATTTATGGCAAATGCTGCAGTGAAGGATAGACAGGTTACCAGCTTGGTGAAAGGGGTGCAAATCTCTTTCAATGTGACGGAGTTGGGTGAAATTCTAAGTGTACCTACAGAGGGGTATAATGACTACACAAAGCTTAAGTGGCCAAGCCTAGAAAACCTTCTTACTTCCCTGTCCAGAATATTTAATGAAAATGAGGAGGAACTTGAGCCCAAGGTTGTGTACAAGAGTAAGATGAATCCACTCCACAAGGTGTTGTTCGAATTCGTTAATAAGTGTGTTCTTCCTAGGCAGGAAAGGGGGCACATTTGCCAACTTCATGTACTTGGTTCTGATGGAGTGGTTGGATAGTGGGAGGCAAATCAATTGGCCTGGATTTATAATCCAACTTCTTGATAGGGTTATAAATGGCTCCAAGACTCATGCCATTCCCTATGGCTTCATTCTCATAGCTGTGATTGCACATTTTAAGGTGCCTCTGAAGAAGTGGAAGGTGGCTACAAGCAAAGATCACTTTGGGACAAATACTCTGGTTGCTTGTGACTGTGAGGTTCATGCCACTCCTAATGAACCTGGTTCATCCAAGAAGGTACCTGTAAATATCAAGGTCAGAGCCTTGGTGCAGGAGAGTGGGGAAAAGAATGCTGAGATTGAGAGGCTGAAGAAAAGGTTGGCTGAGGCGGAGACTGAGAGAGCTGCACTCAGAACTGAGCTAGAAAGAGAAAAGGAGAAGAATGATGGCATTCTTCAAGATATGTTGAAACTTCTCCAAGCCAAAAACCAAGCACCTACTCCTTCCCATCCTTAAGCTCCTAGCCTAGTGTAGATCCTTCAGTGACCCAGTTTGGGATGTTTCTTTTATTTGCTCATGTTTTCAGTATTTTTATATCTTTTTATGCTTTGTGAAAGAATCATATCAAGTATCAATGAAATTTGCTGGGTTTTGCTCTAACTGTTTCTTTATATTTCTTTGATGGTTAAAATTCTTAGCTTGATCAATGATGATTAATCCATGATTTCATTTGAAGTAGCCTAGTAGCCATGAGTAAGTTTTAAAATCTGTGTATCGTACATTTTTATGCAACTTTTAGATGATGCCAAAATGGGGAAAAGGTTGTGCTTTACACTTTGAATAGTGATGTTTATAACCTAATGAACCTAGTCCTTGATGATAAGTGATAAAAAGGAAACATGTTCTAACATTGTGTTGATGTTGGGCTAAGTTGAAATAGGCCTAAGCTTATGAAGAACACAGAGTTTGTCATCATCCAATAAGGGGAATTTGTTGGCCCAAGTGAAGGTTAGTTTTGAAGATCGACAAAGAAAGCTCAGGCATGAACCAGGTCCATCCCTTGTGTGCATAAACACGGGTATATTCGAGCATGTGGGAGGCACGTGAAAGAGATAAGCTTAACTTGGTAAAATTGATATCTCCGGATCGAAAAGGTTGCATAATTGATAAGGAGAAGGACTCCTTAATCAAAGAGAATACTATCCAAGATAAGGGAGGAGTTAGAAGTTGAGATCAACTAGAACGCTTCCACCAAGGAAGAGTAGCATTAGAACTCTAGCTATCTTCTACTCTACTAACTCTATAAATCGCAGGATGTTCTCATTCAACTGGAAGGCACAAAAGCAGAAGTTAAATGTGAATTGAGAGCAAAATAGCAAGGCATTTTGCAAGAAATTCGTGTGTGATTCAAGTGTGAAAAACTGAAGCTATATGAACCAGATAGAAGAACCAGCTCTAAGTGTCTGTCTTTTATTCTAGTTCAATTATAGTAGGTGTTTTCATATTGTACCTTTCATCTTTATCTAGAGGTAATTGTAATAGGTACTCAGAGTATTCAAGTTAGAGTTAACTTGAAGTTGTCATAGCAGTTAGAGGCTGGTTGCCACAACGGGATTAGAGTTAATACTAGGTTTACAAAAGTGTTTTGTAAATGCAGTTTTTGGCTCAGTGATTTAGTGGAGAGTTTGGGAAAATCCTACTAGGAAGTGGTTCGTAGTTTTTTCACCTTTTGAGCCAGGTGTTTTCCACGTAAAATACTTGTGTTCTTTACTTTCCGCATTTACTATTTCAGCAATAGTTGGTTAAGGAACACTTAGAAGAATCAGGTCCTTCTATAATCAATTTGAGCAAAAGTTTGGACACCACACAAATCACCCCCTTCTTGTGTGGTATTGAAGTTAAAATATCAGTTATGATCCAACTCCAACGAGGAATAATTCTTCACATTAGCCGGCGAGAGCACGTTCTGCTTTATCATAACCATAGAAGAATTTAGAGTCGTCCTGGAGAATGTTTGCGGTCGGCAATTTGAAACCTCTCCACCAGTTCTAGGGTTTTTGGGTAGCTTATTAGTAGAATGGGTAAAAGGATTTGAGATAGCTGGAAGAGGCCTAATCGGAGTCTATTTGTAAGCTACGTATGTATTATTGTGGTGCTTGGAAACAGTGGTTGAAGCGGCGGCGGCAGAATCTGTCACTGCCCAGAATGAGTCCTCTAGCTCCTTATCATCGACACCGTAATTGATCCCAGAATTCATTTTCTTTTTTTTGTTTTAGCTAAGCTAGCTTCTGTTGCGGAACCATATCGTGTCTGTGCTACAATTCAAGTTTCAAATAGCTCATATGCCGTCGTTACATTTTCCAATGCAAGATATTTATTAGAAAAAAAACTCAACTCTATTATTACATATTTTTAAACTCGTTTACTTCTTTTTCCATCTTTTTAAACTCCATTACTCATTGACCCATTTTAATTACCAATCCCAATAAAACAATTTAAAATGAATGTGATAACTTATAGCCTGTTTGGCCAAGCTTCGCCAAAGCAAAAGGTACTTTTTTCAAAAAAGGTACTCCATCCGTTCACTTTTAATTATCCACTATCAACTTTGCACGTCCCTTAAAAAATAATAAATAAAGTGCATAATTTATCTCGATTCCCGTATTAATTGGTGTATAGTCTTAGTGGATTTGAAAAATAATTTGAAATGAGTAATTAATGTTAAGGGCAAAATAGAAAAAATGAAATATTTTTCTCTTGATATGCGAAAAGTGACAAGTAAAAATAAAAGTTTATTTTTAGAATACTTGACAACTAAAAGTAAACGGAGGGAGTACTTCTTTTTCAAAGTTGAAGTGTTTGGCCAAGCTTTTAGAAGAAAAATAGTGTTTTTGAGCAGAAGTAGTTTTGGAGAAGCAGAAAAAAGTAGCTTCTCTCCAAAAGCAATTTTTTGAAAAGTACTTTTGAGAAAAATACAATTTGAAGCAGTTTTTAAAAGCTTGGCCAAATACTAATTGCTGCTCAGAAGTGCTTTTTAAATTAATTATCCAAACACAAACTGATTCTCACCAAAATTACTTTTGAGAAAAAATATTTCTCAAAATAAGCTGATTTTTGCTGCTTGGCTAAACAGACTCTTAGTTGGATTTACATTAAAGAATGAGCTGGTATTAGGTTATTTATATTATTTTTTCTTTCAGAAATTCATTTTCTTAAATTAATAAATTGATAGTTTTCTTTTGGTTCATAAAAATCAATTATAAGAATGGTGATTGCGTACTTTGCTTCTCTATTTTATTTTTTATTTTCTTTTTATAATTTTGATATTTCAGAGAACTGATACAATAGCAAATTATTATTCCCTCCACCCAAACCGGTCACCGTTCTTATAGGAATCAACTCATTCTTGTCATTGGTGACCACCGCCATGCCTCCTTCTTTGGGACACAGTGAACCAGAGAAGTCCACGATCTATCAGAGATGGTGTAGACAAACTAGGATCCAACCACGTGATAATCTCCTTCTTGACAACTTCTTGCATAGCCTCATTGAGTCTTCTTTGATGTTCAATAGATGGTTTGGCGCCATCCTCCTACTTGATCTTATGCATGCTAAAGGCGAAGCTTATCCCCCTGAATATTCGCCAAGGTCCACCCAATAGACTTCTTTCTCTTTTGTAGCATCGCCAATGTGGAATCTACCTACACGTTAGTCAAACAAGAGAAAATAATAACCGGTAAAGTAGAACAAGGACCAAGAAATTCATACCGAAGATGTGGAGGCAATTGCTTCAACTTCAAGGTAGGAGGCTCTTCCATAGAAGGCTTTGTAGGAGGGGTATTCCTATTTTCAAGATCCAAGGACAATTTCTGAGGTGCATAGTTGTACGACCCCATTCCTTGCAAAGAGTTCACCATTCCATGAAGCTATCTATCTCGTCACCATCAAAGTTGAGCAAGACGGCCTCCAACATATCAACAACATTGATTGTAGCACTTGTTTCATCAATACAAACATCGGTCACCAAGTCCACAAAATAACACACCTCATTGCTATTTGGTTGCCGCATGAAGTTACACACATGGAATACCACTTTTTCATCACTAACCCGGAAAGTGAGTTCTCCGGCTTCAACATTACAAAGAGCCTTACCCATAGCAAGGAAAGGTCTTCCAAGAATAATCGGCACTTCATAAGCAACCTCACAATATAGAATGACAAAATCCATCGGAAGAATGAATTTATCAACACGACCCAAGACATCTTCAATCACTCCCAAGGGCCTCTTCATACTACGATCGACCATTTGCTATCTCATAGAGGTGGGTCTTGGTTGCCCAATTCCCAAGGTCTTGAAAACCGAATAAGGAATCAAGTTGATACTTTCCCCAAGTTCACAAAGTGCTTTAGCAAACTCGACACTTCTAATTGTACAAGGAATCGTGAAAGTGTTGGGATCCTCCAACTTAGGATCCATTGAATATACGATTGCACTCACTTGATGAGTGACTTTTATAGTCTCAAAGTTCATTGACCGCTTCTTTATCACAAGATCCTTCATAAAATTTGCATAACCGGGCATTTATTCCAAAGATTCAACTAATGGCACATTGATTAAGAGACTCTTCATCATTTGAATGAACTCATTGAATTGATTATCACCATTTTTCTTGGCAAGTCTTTGAGGGTATGGAGGTAGAGGCTTAGGCAATGGTGCCTTAGCCTTTTGTACTACCGGCTCCGGTATGTCAATAATGTGTTCTCTAGATGGCTTCACCTCTTCTTGAGTCTCTTCCACACTATCATCAATATCAATCCGAACATCATCATTAGCTTGCACCACATTGTTCGGGATCTCTTCCTCTTGCATCACTTGATCATCATCAACAAGTTGCCTTCCACTTGAGGTGGGTTCATTCCTGCCTCTTCTACTTCTTGTGATAACTGCCATGGAATGCCCCGTGTTGTTACCACCCTTTGGGTTTACCACCATGTCACTTGGTAGTGCCCCCTTAGGACGAGAATTTAAGGCTTGAGAGATTTGCCACATTTGAAATTCTAGGTTGCGGATTGATATGTTGTGGGAGGCAAGTTCGGCATCCAAATCAACATTCTTTTCCATCATTTACTTGAACATATTTTCAATACTCCCCATGTCATTGTTTGAAGAACTCGAACCATGGGAAGGATAATGAGATGGGTTGCTTCGTTGTTGGTATATTAGGGGCCTTTGAAAACCCAAACCCCGGTTTCCTTGATTGTTGTTCCATCCGCCTTAATTGTTACCTACCCAATTTCCTTGGGTATTTCCACTCCAATTTCCTTGATTGTTTCCTTGATTGTTAGAATTCTAATTGCCTTGATTGTTTTAAGGTCACCATTGTTGTTGTCTTGGGCCTTGGAAATTATTTCTTTGCCCTTGAAAATTATTCACATATTGCACTTCTTCTTCTTGTTTATTATAGGAATCATCTTGCTCAAAACTACCATCTTCTTGCACATAGTTCTCCACTCGATTTTGCACTTGTGGACGCTTGGTCCTCCTCTTGTTCACCATCATGTTCACTCCTTCCATAGCATTGACTTGCTTCGTAGTTTGCACTTGATTTAGTTGGGCCTTTGCTGGTTGAGTCATGGTGGTTGTCAATTCGGCAATGGCTTTCCCATAGTCTTGCAATTCTTTGTGAAGGTGGATCATATTCGGGTCACCTTGTTGAACATTGGCCCGGGATTACCAAGCCAACGACGTGTCCGCCATCTCATCCAAAATCTCACACGCCTCTGCATAAGGTTTAGTCATAAAGTTTCCACTGGCTAGTTAATTCACTACACATTGGTTGGTCGTGTTAATCCCACGATATAAGGTTTGTTGAATTATGTTTTCCGTCATATCGTTGTTGGTAAATTCCTTGACCATAGTTCTATAGAATTCCCATATCTCATGTAGTGGTTTATTCGGCTCTTGCTTGAATGCCAAGATCTCCTCTCGGAGTGTAGCTATGTGTCCGGGAGAAAAGAACTTAGCAATGAACTTTTTTGCCAACTCATCCCAAGTGTGAATTGAAAGGTTAGGCAATCGTTCCAACCAATCTAAAGCTTTCACCCGTAGAGAGAAGGGAAAAAGACTTAGCCTCAATGCATCCTCGGAGGCATTTGTTTTCTTGCTCCCCCAACAAGTGTCCACAAATCCCTTCAAAAGTTTATAAGCATTTTGTGTTGGAGAACCGGTGAAGAACCCCCATTGCTCAAGCAAAGTGAGCATCACATTGGTGATTTGGAAGTTTCCCACCCTAATACGGGGAGAGCCTATTGCACTAGCATAACATTCGTTGGGCAATATCCATTGTGGAGCCGCTCGTGGTGGAGGTGGGGGTGGAGGCACATTGTCATGAGGTACCCGGCCTCTTCGATTGGCTTGTGGCTCATGAGGTACCTCTTCTATTGGCTTGTCCTCCGCATTCAAATTCCCCAAAGGAAAATTGCTAAGCTCATTGTTCGTCATTGTTGTACCTAAGATTTCTCACACAAATTAGTAACACGGAAGGAAAAGAAGATATTCCTAAAAAAACCAAATATATAGCTAACACCATTTGAACTCCCCGGCAATGGTGCCAAAAATTGATCCACGTCTAATCCGCACTCCATAGTGAGTGGAAATGGTCGTTGGAAGAATAGTACCCAACAAGAGTCGGGGTCGATTTCCACAGTGAGTTACTAAGGGTATTAGGAGTAAACACTTGACGAAAGTGGAAGGAATAGCTAAATTGCACTTCCACAAAAGGTTTTGAGTTCTTATTCTAATTTTACTCTAGCAATTATAAGCTAAGAAAAGAACTAGAAGCGAATGATTGTGTTTATAATTTTCCAAGTAATTAAAAAGCCTAGGGATGTGACCATAACCTAGGTGTTCGCCTAATGGTTAAAGTACGTTATTACTTGTTTTGGTTATTGGGGTGTATTATAGCTCGCATCTCTATGTTACCAACTCAATACCTCTCGGTCAAAGAGTGATTTTGCCCAATTTGGCTTTCTCAAGTCCGAATGGGTATCAAACAAAATAGTTGATATGAGCTCAAGTAGGGTTCTCACTATCTCTAATTTGAACCCTTTAATTAGTCTAATCAAACCCTCAATTAGCCCAATTCCTTGTTAGCCAAGTTATCCTAGACTAGGTCCCTCTTTCTCAAGTAGAGACTAAGTCAAAAAGGCATGAATCAATATTTGCAACCATTAATTCTAAAACTGAAGCATAAACTAAGCTAAAGAATCAACACTCAATCATAAACAAGCATTAAATTAAGTACCCATAAGGTTTACACACTAGGGTTGGGTCACAACCCTAGTAAGAATCTAGCTACTCATAGTGAAAATTGAAGAACATAAAGAAACAATGCTAACTAAACCCATAATCTAAGATTAAAATGATAAAATATAATGTTTAAATAGTAAAATAGTCACAAACTTCCTAAAATGGCAAAATGTAATGGCTACAGCAGCTCAAACTTCGAAACTTGACCTAAAAATGTAAAACTCGTCTATTTATAGTGGCCCAAAATTTGCTGGCAAAAATGCCCCTCCGGAGGATCTGCGGCCGCACAATTCCATGTGCGGTCCGCATATTTCTTTAGTTGTAAGATCTTGGATTCTGCAGCCGTACAATTCTGGATTGGGGCTACGAGGCATCTTCTGTGGCCGGACAATTCTTGTGCGGTCCGCACTTCAGCAAGGCTTCAGGACTTGGTCTTTGCACACTCTCTTAACTTTGAATCATTTCTTAGTGCAGACCCTGTTCTACGGTCACACAATTCATGTGCGGTCCGCACATTGGCCAAATTCTTGTTGGGTGCTTTCACTTGCTCTATGGTCGTAGATAGAATTATGTGATCCGCACTTTCTTCGGTGGATTGCACTTCTTTAGTTCTGCGCCCTTCCTTGCCTTGGTATTCGAAACACTCCTTTTTTAGTCGAATTCATCATGGGAGACCAAACTTCCAACATTCCTGCAATTTCCACACTTTCATTAGTTTCAGGAACATAAATTAAAACTTTCGGACTAAAACAAAAGTAAAAAGGTGCTAATAAGTAATCAAAATCTCTACTTATCACTTATGTCTTCGGTTCCATGTGACACTTTCTCATGCGATCATTTAATATAAACATATTTTACCCTATACAGATAGTCTCCCTGCTTTCCGGTGGCATAACTTTATGTCACCGGAAAGTTGGTAGAAATACCTTTTTTGGCGGAAATTTCTCTGATCCCCTTTGTAAAGTTTCTAAAGTTTGATTAGACGCACGTCTATCCGCATTTAATGCCCCGAACATGTGTCATCCCATGATTTAGTATCACTTTTGCCGGTTATTGAGTTAATTATGGCCACGATTTTAGTTGCTTATACCTTTACTTATACGCATCAAACTTCTTCATTTACACTTCATAATTCTCTAAACTTTCTCAAACTCTCTTTACTCAACTTGTACTTTGTCTTCAACCTTTCTTTAACCTTCTTCTTGAGAGAAAAACCCTCCTTCCTTTTCGATAAAAAACAATGGCCTCTTCTTCCAGAAACCCTAGCTCCTCAAAGAGCAAAGGTAAAGCTGATGATGTTGCTTCTCCTACGGTGAGCTCCATCATCCCAAAGAATCTTGTCATAGCTAAAGACATGGAAGAGAAGTATCCTTCCTCTCACCCTCGTACGTGGGCCGTTAGCATATACCCTTCTTCAATCCATCCTTCCCGTATTCCTGCTAGTGAAGTAAAACTGCCGTTACCAAGATTTAGAAATTATCGCTCCCGACCTGGCAGAGTGGATAACCATACTCAAGAAGGGTTTTATATATTCTTATACATATCCCTTTACTTTGGGGGCTTTTTCTTTGAGTAGAGAGATTGACTCCATCATCGTGGAGTTCTGCATTTGCTACCAGGTATGCCTGGCATAAGTAAGTCCTTCTGTGTGAAGGGCAGTCGCTTGTCTTTGTCGTCTGTTCCAGCAGATGGTAGAGGAGCTAACCTTAGCTCGATTGATGAACATTTATTCCCCAAAGTTCTTCCACGGGGAATGAATAATTTCAGAAAGCGTGGCCACCTTGATCTGCTATCTATCATGGTTGATGATAACGACCGTGGGTAGAAGGAACGGTTTGTTGCAAGGCTTCATCCTTTCTGGAACTATGGAACCGCACTCGTAAGTTCCTCGTTTGTCTTTTCTCTCTTTAAAGATCGTCCCATATCATTATTGACCCTTCTTCTTTCACCTGTTTTAGTAAGTCGGTGGGTACCACCTGGTGTTGAAGGCTTGGACCAGTGGGTCTAGAAAAGCTTAGACGTTACTACGCCCGAGACCCGCACATTGAAAGAATTGGCCCTTAAATACGGGTGGAAGGCCAAATGTCATGGTAAATTGGACTCATCTCGTCTTTACTTTTTGTGTGAGGAATTTGATTAACCTTTCTCTCTTGATGAATCCAGGTCTACCCTAGGGCTCAGTTGTCGTCCCTGAGGAGGAAGTTTTGGTTAGTCCTGCTGAAGCGGCGAGGCTGTTGCAGGAAGCTATTACCCAAACAGGTGTCTCCGGGCCTGCTTTTGGTGCAAGTGCTTCTTCTCAGAGTCCCCGGCCGGAGAAAAAGCAACCAAAAAGAAGGCATTCCTCTGCGTCTTGGGGAAAAACAAAATAGGCAAAGAGTGTCGCACCCGAGTCACTCTGGAAGTTGTGGTGATGAGCCTCCCGCTCGAGCCGGCCATAGACATCATGGTAATCGACGATGAAGGAGAAGCTAGCTAGGAGGGGTATTCTCTACATAGAAGATGACGACCTTCCTTATCTCAATAGAATGCTCAATATGTTGAGTTAGTTACACCACTGAGGACGATGCCTAGGCATTCTGGAGGAGTATGATATGGTGGAAAATACTAACTCTCGCTTCCGAATCCCAGTCGTCGTGCCCGGTACCGTGAGGCTGAGTACTGGGTCCTTGCCATCTTCGGTTGATGAGCAACCAACAACCAGCATTGCACTTGCCGCAGCCACTCCTTATCCTTTAATGCCATCAATGGCATCTCCTTATTCACCAACTTTGTTTCTGCCACCAGCAACTGCTGCATCATTTCCACTGGCTGCAGTTGCCCGAGAGGATGATGTCCTTCATCCCTAGTCCCCAGTTCATGGGAACCTGGGGAAATATTATGCTACTCCCTTAAAAGAGGAGGAGGAGCGTTACTCTCTCAGTTTTTACCAGATGTCATTTGTTGTCTCAGCCGGTGGAACTTGCAAATTACCTGAAGCCTTTGTCTTCAGAGAAAAATAGGAAAAAGATACAAGCTCGCTCGGGAGAGTGTTTGTTGAACAATGCCATGCATAACGCAGCAGTGGTATAGTATTTGCTTTCTCTATTGTTTCTTCTATTTGTTTTATGGCCAGGTTTTTAATTTGCATTCTTGTTTTGCAGGCCAATTTCCTTGCTTTCGAGGGTCTCCAAAGGCTGATTCGTGATAAGGAGGAACTTACCTTCAAGTGGGATCAACTTTTGGCCGAGTGGGACCAAATTCTAGTTCGCCTCTTAGAACTGGAAGCTTGAGCTGTCGAGGCCGTTGAGTTAGAGGCTCGGTTGCATCAAAGCGAGTAAGAAGTAGTGACCCTTACCCATTGATGGCTCAATTTGAAGAAACTAAGGCGAAATGGGTTAAAGTCTATAATTTTGTTCTTTCTGCATCCAATCGCGAGGCTGCCTCCACTGAAGGATTGAATAATTTGGAGGCGGCCTTGAACTCCAAAGATGAAGAGCTTGCTGTTGCTGGGGCGAAGTATGCCAAATTATAGGAGAAGCATAATAGCATAATAGGACCATTAAGCATAATAGAATATTTATCTCTATTGTCCGTGACCTCGATGTTAGCCTCTGGTCCGTTCGATTCGTGCGGGAAAACCTTTTTGCTGAGGTTGGCCATCTTAAAGAAAAACTTCAGCACCAATCGCCTTCCCTCGTTATTGAAAACACATATGCTATGTACAACATGAGGAGAAAAACCTTGGAATAGACCAAAGAATGTGTCATTGATTTTGATGCCGAAATCGCTAAGGCCCGTGAGCTGGCGTTAGCTGTAAAAATGGGTCTTTTGGCCCGACCTGATGCTATCGATTCTTTTGGTTCTGGTTCTGAGTTCTCAGGAACTAAATAAGAAGCGGATGGTGATGACGCCGAAGGCCAAAATGATGAGCCGACGACGGATCGATCCACTTATCCTGGGGACGCAAATGCTTCTCTTCCTCCGGGTCCCGGAGATGCAGTAGCTTAGTTTTTGTTTTATTTTCTTTTCCATACTTTTTTATCTGTGCTACTTTTGTTGTGAATAGAAGCACTAGTTTGCTTAAGTATTGTTTGGAGTTTTCTCTTTGCATACTTTCTATTTGAGTATTTGTGCAAGTTTTACTGTTTGTGTCTAATCGTGCAAGGCTTCGGGTGTATTTCCCCCCAAAAGCATTTGGATTTCGGGGATAAGTTCTTCCGAAATCAACCCTTTAACGTGAGAGTTTTCATAATAGAGGGCCCCTTTATGTTTATGGTGCTCTTGAAGAGGACGTCTCTTATTCATTACGAAACTAGCCTTTAAAGTACTTGTTTAACTTTCAAATGATAAAATCAATTCATCGTTCAGACAAGAAACAAGATAGAAATAAAATGACTTTACTTTTTTACTTCCATTTTCAAAAGTACATAAGCACTCGTTGTGCTAAAAAGAAATTGCCATTTTTTGTGGCTAATTTGTACAACTTATTTCTACGGGGTTGATCGCACTGTCCCCGATCCCGATAATACAACTATGTTTCTGGGTTTCGTGTTCCAGTCAAAGTGTCAGACATTGTTGTCGTATCATCATATCATTCCCCCCAGTGTTCAAATATGAAGAATGCGAATTTGAGCACTGCAAGTTTTACCTCTTTGAGTATTCCACTAGTGAATTGCTAGATAATCTTTAATTCGGTAACAAACTTCACTTCCCCTTAGGAATTTATGCTATCTGACTCCAGTACAGACGTACAGCTTATGCACTCGGGGTTTGACGCAGATAGCTATCAAGCCAAGGATTATCCAACAATCTCCTAGTGTCTTGCACTGATAAACAATGATCACATTCCTCCAGTCCCAGACCAAATTAGTCGCGTTTACCTCGTTGTAGCTATACTTCTCCTATAATTTGGCATACTTCGCCCCAGCAACAGCAAGCTCTTCAGATTTGGAGTTCAAGGCCGCCTTCAAATTATTCAATCCTTTAGTGGAGGCAGCCTCGCGATTGGATGCAGAAAGAACGAAATTATAGACAGGCCCAGAGACACCTGTTTGGGTAATAGCTTCCTGCAGCAGCCTCGCCGCGTCAGCAAGACTAACCAAAACTTCCTCCTTAGGGACGACAATTGAGCCCTAGGGTAGACCTGGATTTATCAAGAGATAAAGGTTAATCAAATTCCTCACACAAAAGGTAAAGACGAGATGAGTCCAATTTACCATGAGTTTTGGCCTTCCACCCATATTTAAGGGCCAGTTCTTTTAATGTGCGGGTCTCGGGCGTAGTAACATCTAAGATTTTCTGGACCACTGGTCAAGCCTTCAACACTAGGTGGTACCCACCGAGTTACTAAAACGGGCGAAAGAAGAAGGGTCAATAATTATATGGGACGATCTTTAAAGAGAGAAAAGACAAACGAGGAACTTACGAGTGCGGTTCCATAGTTCTGGAAAGGATGAAGCCGTGGCCAGAATGATATCACTGGTAGCGACTACAATAAACCGTTCCTTCTACCCACAGTCATTATCATCAACCATGATAGATAGCAGATCAAGGTGTCCACGCTTTCTGAAATTTTTCATTCCCTTTGGGGAATAAATGTTCATCAATAGCGCTAAGGTTAGCTCCTCTACCATCTGCTGGAACAGACAAGCGACTGCCCTTCACACAGAAGGACTTACTTATGCCAGGCATACTGGGTAGCAGATGCAGAACTCCACGATGATGGACTCAAGCTCTCTACTCAAAGAAAATGCCCTCAAAGTAAATGGATATGTATAAGAATACGTAAAACCCTTCTTGGGTATGGTTATCCGCTCTGCCAGGTCGGGAGTGATAATTTCTAAATCTTGGTAATGGCAGTTTTACTTCACTAGCAGGAATACGGGAAGGATGGATTGAAGAAGGGTATATGCTAACGGCCCACGTACGAGGGTGAGAGGAAGGATACTTCTCTTGAAAGTCTTTAGTTGTGACAAGACTCTTTGGGATGATGGAGCTCATCGTAGGAGGAGCAACATCATCAGCTTTACCTTTGCTCTTTGAGGAGCTAGGGTTTCTGGAAGAAGAGGACACTTTTTTTTATCGAAAAGGAAGGAGGGTTTTTCTCTCAAGAAGAAGGTTAAAGAAAGGTTGAAGACAAAGTACGAGTTGAGTAAAGAGAGTTTGAGAACGTTTAGAGAATTATGAAGTGTAAATGAAGAAGTTTGATGCGTATAAGTAAAGGTATAGGCAACTAAAATCTTGGCCATAATTAACTCAATAACCGGTAAAAGTGATGCTAAATCATGGGATGACACATGTTCGGGGCATTAAATGCAGAGAGACGTGCGTCTAATCAACCTTTAGAAACTTTACAAAGGGGGTCAGAGAAAGTTCCGTCAAAAAAGGTATTTCTACCAACTTTCCGGTGACACAAAGGTATGCCACCGGAAAGCAGGGAGGCTATCTGTATAGGGTAAAATATGTTTATATTAAATGATCGCATGAGAAAGTGTCACGTGGAACCGAAGACAGAAGTGATAAGTGGGGATTTTGACTACTTATTAGCACCTTTTTGCTTTTGTTTTAGTCCGAAAGTTTTAATTTATGTTCCTGAAACTAATGAAAGTGTGGAAATTGCAGGAATGTTGGAAGTTTGGTCTCCCATGATGAATTCTACTAAAAAAGGAGTGTTCCGAATACCAAGGCAAGGAAGAGTGCAAAACTAAAGAAGTGCAGTCCGCCGAAGAAAGTGCGGACCGCAGAATTCTATCTACGACTGCAGAGCAAGTGAAAGCTCCCAACAAGAATTTGGCTAATGTGTAGACCGCACATGAATTGTGTGACCGTAGAACAGGGTCTGCACTAAGAAATGATTCAAAGTTAAGAGAGTATGCAAAGACCAAGTCCTGAAGCCTTGCTGAAGTGCGGACCGCACAAGAATTGTCCGGCCATAGAAGATGCCTCATAGCCCCAATCCAGAATTGTACGGCTGCAGAATCCAAGATCTTAAAACTAAAGAAATATGCGGACCGCACATAGAAATGTGCGGCCACAGATCCTCCCGAGGGGGATTTTTGCTAGCGAATTTTGGGCCACTATAAATAGACGAGTTTTATATTTTTAGGTCAAGTTTCGAAGTTTGAGCTGCTGTAGCCATTACATTTTTCCATTTTAGGCAGTTTGTGACTATTTTACTGTTTAAACATTATATTTTATCATTTTAATCTTAGATTATGGATTTAATTAGCATTGTTTCTTTATGTTCTTCAATTTTCACTATGAGTAGCTAGATTCTTACTAGGGTTGTGACCCAACCCTAGTGTGTAAACCTTATGGGTACTTAATTTAATGCTTGTTTATGATTGAGTGTTGATTCTTTAGCTTAGTTTATGCTTCAGTTTTAGAATTAATGGTTGAAAATATTGATTCATGCCTTTTTGACTTAGTCTCTACTTGAGAAAGAGGGACCTAGTCTAGGATAACTTGGCTAACAAGGAATTGGGCTAATTGAGGGTTTGATTAGACTAATTAAAGGGTTCAAATTAGAGATAGTGAGAACCCTACTTGAGCTCATATCAACTATTTTGTTTGATACCCATTCGGACTTGAGAAAGACAAATTGGGCAAAATTACTCTTTGACCGAGAGGTATTGAGTGGGTAATATAGAGATGAGAGCTATAATACACCCCAATAACCAAAACAAGTAATAATGTATTTTAACCATTAGGCGAACACCTAGGTTATGGTCACATCCCTAGGCTTTTTAATTACTTGGAAAATTATAAAAACAATCATTCGCTTCTAGTTCTTTTCTTAGCTTATAATTGCTAGAGTAAAATTAGAATAAGAACTCAAAACCTTTTGTGGAAGTGCAATTTAGCTATTCCTTCCGCTTTCGTCAAGTGTTTACTCCTAATACCCTTAGTAACTCACTGTGGAAATCGACCCCGACTCTTGTTGGGTACTATTCTTCCAACGACCATTTCCACTCACTATGGAGTGCGGATTAGACGTGGATCAATTTTTGGCACCGTTGCCGGGGAGTTCAAATGGTGTTAGCTATATATTTGGTTTTTTTTAGGAATATCTTCTTTTCCTTCTGTGTTACTAATTTGTGTGAGAAATCTTAGGTACAACAATGACGAACAATGAGCTTAGAATGTTCTTTTGGGGGATTTGGATGCGGAGGACAAGAAAGTAGAAGAGGTACCTCATGAGCCACAAGCCAATCGAAGAGGCCGGGTACCTCATGACAATGTGACTCCACCCCCACCTCCACCACGAGCGGCTCCACAATGGATATTGCCCAACGAATGTTATGCTAGTGCAATAGGCTCTCCCCGTATTAGGGTGGGAAACTTCCAAATCACCAATGTGATGCTCACTTTGCTTGAGCAATGGGGTTTCTTCACCGGTGCTCCAACACAAAATGCTTATAAACTTTTGAAGGGGTTTGTGGACACTTGTTGGGGGAGCAAGCAAACAAATGCCTCCGAGGATGCATTGAGGCTAAGTCTTTTTCCCTTCTCTCTACTGGTGAAAGCTTTAGATTGGTTGGAACGATTGCCTAACCTTTCAATTCACACTTGGGATGAGTTGGCAAAAAAGTTCATTGCTAAGTTCTTTTCTCCCGGACACATAGCTACACTCCGAGATGAGATCTTGGCATTCAAGCAAGAGCCGAATAAACCACTACACGAGATATGGGAATGCTATAGAACTATGGTCAAGGAATTTACCAACAACGATATGATGGAAAACATGATTCAACAAACCTTATATCGTGGGATTAACACGACCAACCAATGTGTAGTGAATCAACTAGCCAGTGGGAACTTTATGACTAAACCTTATGCAGAGGCATGTGACGTTTTGGATGAGATGGCGGACACGTCATCGGCTTGGTAATCCCGAGCCAATGTTCAACAAGGTGACCCGAATATAATCCACCTTCACAAAGAATTTCAAGACTATGGGCAAGCCATTTCCGAATTGACAACCACCATGACTCAACTAGCAAACGCCCAACTAAATCAAGTGCAAACTACAAAGCAAGTCCATGCTATGGAAGGAGTGAACATGATGGTGAACAAGAGGAGGACCAAGCGTCCATAAGGGCAAAATCGAGTGGAGAACTATGTGCAAGAAGATGGTAGTTTTGAGCAAGATGATTCCTATAATAAACAAGAAGAAGAAGTGCAATATGTGAATAATTTTCAAGGGCAAAGAAAAAATTTCCAAGGCCCAAGACAACAACAATGGCGACCTTAAAACAATCAAGGCAATTGGAATTCTAACAATGAAGGAAACAATCAAGGAAATTGGAGTGGAAATACCCAAGGAAATTGGGTAGGTAACAATCAAGGTGGATGGAACAACAGTCAAGAAAATCGGGGGTTGGGTTTTCAAAGGCCCCTAATGTACCAACAACCAAGCAACCTACCTCGTTATCCTTCCCATGGTTCGAGTTATTCAAACAATGGCATGGGGCGTATTGAAAATATGTTCAAGCAAATGATGGAAAAGAATGTTGATTTGGATGCCGAACTTTCCTCCCACAACACATCAATCCGCAACCTAGACGTTCAAATGTAGAAAATCTCTCAAGCCTTAAATTCTCGTCCTAAGGGGGTACTACCAAGTGACATGGTGGAAAACCCAAAGGGTGGTAACAACACGGGGCATTCCATGGCAGTTATCACAAGAAGTAGAAGAGGCAGGAATCAACCCACCTCAAGTGGAAGGAAACTTATTGATGATGATCAAGTGATGCAAGAGGAAGAGATCCCGAACAAAGCGGTGCAAGGTAATGATGATGTTCAGATTGATATTGATGATAGTGTGGAAGAGACTCAAGAGGAGGTGAAGCCATCTAGAGAACACATTATTGACATACTGGAGCCGGTAGTGCAAAAGTCTAAGGCACCATTGCCTAAGCCTCCACCTCCATACCCTCAAATACTTGCCAAGAAAAATGGTGATAGTCAATTCAATGAGTTCATTCAAATGATGAAGAGTCTCTTAATCAATGTGCCATTAGTTGAAGCTTTGGAACAAATGCCCGGTTATGCAAAGTTTATGAAGGATCTTGTGATAAAGAAGCGGTCAATGAACTTTGAGACCATCAAAGTTACTCATCAAGTAAGTGCAATCGTGCATTCAATGGATCCTAAGTTAGAGGATCCCGGTGCTTTCATGATTCCTTGTACAATTGGAAGTGTCGAGTTTGCTAAAGTACTTTGTGAACTTGGGGCAAGTATCAACTTGATGCCTTATTCGGTTTTCAAGACCTTGGGAATTGGGCAACCAAGACCTACCTCTACGAGATAGCAAATGGCCGATCGTACTATGAAGAGGCCCTTGGGAGTGATTGAAGATGTCTTGGGTCGTGTTGATAAATTCATTCTTCCGATGGATTTTGTCATTCTATATTGTGAGGTTGATTATGAAGTGCCGATTATTCTTGGGAGACTTTTCCTTGCTATGGGTAAGGCTCTTTGTAATGTTGAAGCTGGAGAACTCATTTTTCGGGTTAGTGATGAAAAAGTGGTATTCCATGTGTGTAACTTCATGCGGCAACCAAATAGCAATGACGTGTGTTATTTTGTGGACTTGGTGACTGATGTTATTATTGATGAAACAAGTTCTACAATCAATGTTGTTGACATGTTGGAGGCCGTCTTGCTCAACTTTGATGGTGACGAGATGGATAGCTTCATGGAATGGTGAACTCTTTGCAAGGAATGGGGTCGTACAACTATGCACCTCAGAAATTGTCCTTGGATCTTGAAAATAGGAATACCCCTCCTACAAAGACTTCTATTGAAGAGCCTCCTACCTTGAAGTTGAAGCAATTGCCTCCACATCTTCGGTATGAATTTCTTGGTCCTTGTTCTACTTTACCGGTTATTATTTCCTCTTGTTTGACTAACGTGTAGGTAGATTCCACATTGGAGATGCTACAAAAGAGAAAGAAGTCTATTGGGTGGACCTTGGCGAATATTCGGGGGATAAGCTTCGCTTTAGCATGCATAAGATCAAGTAGGAGGATGGCGCCAAACCATCTATTGAACATCAAAGAATACTCAATGAGGCTATGCAAGACGTTGTCAAGAAGGAGATTATCATGTGGTTGGATCCTGGGTTGTCTACACCATCTCTGATAGTTCGTGGACTTCTCAGGTTCAATGTGTCCCAAAGAAGGGGGCATGGCGGTGGTCACCAATGACAAGAATGAGTTGATTCCTATAAGAACAGTGACCGGTTGGGGTGGAGGGAATAATAATTTGCTATTGTTTCAGTTCTCTGAAATATCAAAATTATAAAAAGAAAATAAAAAATAAAATAGAGAAGCAAAGTACGCAATCACCATTCTTATAATTGATTTTTATGAACCAAAAGAAAACTATAATATAAATGAATTTAAGAAAATGGATTTCTGAAAGAAAAAATAATATAAATAACCTAATACCGGCTCATTCTTTAATGTAAATCCAACTAAGAGTCTGTTTAACCAAGCTGCAAAAATCAGCTTATTTTGAGATAATTTTGGTGAGAATCAGTTTGTGTTTGGCTAATTAATTTAAAACGCACTTCTGAGCACTAATTAGTGTTTGGCCAAGCTTTTAAAAACTGCTTCAAAGTGTATTTTTCTCAAAAGTGCTTTTCAAAAAATTGCTTTTGGAGAGAAGCTACTTTTTTCTGCTTCTCCAAAACTGCTTCTGCTTCTGCTCAAAAATACTTTTTTTTCTTCTAAAAGCTTGGCTAAACACTTCAACTTTGAAAAAGAAGTACTCCCTCCGTTCACTTTTAGTTGTCAAGTATTCTAAAAGTAAACTTTTATTTTTACTTGTCACTTTTCGCATATCAAGAAAAAAATAATTCATTTTTTCTATTTTTTCCTTACCATTAATTACTCATTCCAAATTATTTTTCAAATCCATTAAGACTATACACCAATTAATACGGGTATCAAGGTAAATTATGCACTTTATTTATTATTTTTTAAGGGACGTGCAAAGTCGATAGTGGACAACTAAAAGTGAACGGAGGGAGTACCGTTTTTTGAAAAAAAGTGCTTTTTGCTTTGGAGAAGCTTGGCCAAACAGGCTATAAGTTATCACATTTATTTTAAATTATTTTATTGGGATTGGTAATTAAAATGGGTCAATGAGTAATTGAGTTTAAAAAGATGAAAAAAGAAGTAAACGAGTTTAAACATATGTAATAATGGAGTTGAGTTTTTTTTCTAATAAATATCTTGCATTGGAAAATGTAACAATGGCATATGAGCTATTTGAAACTTGAATTGTAGCACAGGCACGATATGGTTCCGCAACAGAAGCTAGCTTAGCTAAAATGAAAAAAAGAAAATGAATTCTGGGATCAATTACGGTGTCGATGATAAGGAGCTAGAGGACTCATTCTGGGAAGTGACAGATTCTGTCGCAGCCGCTTCAACCACTATTTCCAAGCACCACAATAATATATATGTAGCTTACAAACAGACTCTGATTAGGCCTCTTCCAGCTATCTCAAATCCTTCTACCCATTCTACTAATAAGCTCCCCAAAAACCCTAGAAATGGTGGAGAGGTTTCAAATTGCCGACTGCAAAAAATCTCCAAGACGACTCCGAATTCTTCTATGGTTATGATAAAGCAGAACGTGCTCTCGCCGGCTAATGTGACGAATTATTCCTCGTCGGAGTTGGATCATAACTGATGTTTTAACTTCAATACCACACAAGAGGGGGGTGATTTGTGTGGTGTCCAAATTTTCGCTCAAATTGATTATAGAAGGACCTGATTCTTCTAAGTATTCCTTAACCAACTATTGCTGAAATAGTAAATGCAGAAAGTAAAGAACACAAGTATTTTACGTGGAAAACACCTGGCTCAAAAGGTAAAAAACCTACGACCCACTTCCCAGTAGCATTTTCCCAAACTCTCCACCAAATTACTGAGCCAAAAACTGCATTTACAAAACACTTTTGTAAACCTAGGATTAACTCTAATCCCGTTGTGGCAACCAGCCTCTAACTGCTGCGACAACTTCAAGTTAACTCTAACTTGAATACTCTGAGTACCTATTACAATTACCTCTAGATAAAGCTGAAAGGTACAATATGAAAACACCTACTACAATTAAACTGGAATACAAGACAGATACTTGGAGCTGGTTCTTCTATCTGGTTCATGTAACTTCAGGTTTGCACACTTGGATCACACATGAATTTCTTGCAAAATGCCTTGCTATTTTGCTCTCAATTCACATTTAACTTCTGCTTTTGTGCCTTCCAGTTGAATGAGAACATCCTGCGATTTATAGAGTTAGTAGAGAAGAAAATAACTAGAGTTCTAATGCTACTCTTCCTTGGTGGAAGAGTTCTAGTTGATCTCAACTTTTAACTCATCCCTTATCTTGGATAGTATTCTCTTTGATTAAGAGTCCTTCTCCTTATCAATTATGCAACCTTTGCGATCAGGAGATATCAATTTTACCAAGTTAAGCTTATCTCTTTCACGTGCCTCCCACATGCTCGAATATGCCCGTGTCTATGCACACAAGGGATGGACCTGGTTCATGCCTAAGCTTTCTTTGTCAATCTTCAAAACTAACCTTCACTTGGGCCAACAAATTCCCCTTTTTTGATGATGACAAACTCTGTGCTCTTTATAAGCTTAGGCCCTGTTTCAACTTAACCCAACATCAACACAATGTTAGAACATGTTTCCTTTTTATCACTTATCATCAAGGAGTAGGTTCATTAGGTTATAAATATCACTATTCAAAGTGTAAAGCACAACCTTTTCCCCCCTTTTGGCATCATCGAAAAGTTGCATAAAAATGTATGATACACGGATTTTAAAACTTACTCATGGCTATTGGGCTACTTCAAATGAAATCATGGATTAATCATCATTGATCAAGCTAAGAATTTTAACCATCAAAGAAATATAAAGAAACAGTTAGAGCAAAAACCAGCAAATTTCATTGATACTTGATATGATTCTTCCACAAAGCATAAAAAGATATAAAAATACTGAAAATATGAGCAAACAAAAGAAACATCCCAGACTGGGTCACTGAAGGATCTACACTAGGCTAGGAGCTTATGGCTGGGAAGGAGTAGGTGCTTGGTTTTTGGCTTGGAGAAGTTTCAACATATCTTTAAGAATGCCATCATTCTTCTCCTTTTCTCTTGCTAGCTCAGTTCTGAGAGCAGCTCTCTCAGTCTCCACCTCAGCCAACCTTTTCTTCAGCCTCTCAATCTCAGCATCTTTTGCCCCACTCTCCTGCACCAAGGCTCTGACCTTGATATTTACAGGTACCTTCTTGGATGAACCAGGTTCATTAGGAGTGGCATGAACCTCACAGTCACAAGCAACCAGAGTATTTGCCCCAAAGTGATCTTTGCTTGTAGCCACATTCCACTTCTTCAGAGGCACCTTAAAATGTGCAAGCACAACTATGAGAATGAATCCATAGGGAATAACATGAGTCTTGGAGCCAATTATAACCCTATGAAGAAGTTGGATTATAAATCCAGGCCAATTGATACTATCCAAACACTCCATCAGAACCAAGTCCATGAAGTTGGCAATGTGCCTCCTTTCCTGCCTAGGAAGAACACACTTGTTGACGAATTCGAACATCACCTTATGGAGTGGATTCATCTCACTCTTGTACACAACCTTGGGCTCAAGTTCCTCCTCATTTTCATTGAATTTTATGGTAATGGACAGGGAAGTAAGAAGGTTTTCTAGGCTTGGCCACTTAAGCTTTTTGTAGTCATTGTACCCCTTTGCAGGTACACTTAGAATTTCACCCAACTCCGTCACATTGAAAGAGATTTGCACCCCTTTCACCAAGCTGGTAACCCGTTTATCCTTCACTGCAGCATTTTCCATAAATTCAACAATTTCACTCCTGGCCAACCAACCATCCATCTGAAGGACCATGTCCTTCCAGCCTTGCAATTCCAATTTCTTCAACAGTAGCACCATCCCTTCCTCCTCCAAATCCATGAGGAGTCTACCCTTCAGAATTGTCCTCTTGCCAAACTTGGCCATCTTGTCCTTCTCAGGATCTGAATCATCTTCCTATTCCTCTCCAATCCATTCTTCTTCCTTAACAATTTTCACTAGTTTTGTCCTCACAACAGACCTGGTCCTTTTTTCTAGGGTGGATGGTTCAGCAGACTTTGACACAAAGATAGACTTCTTAGTGGAAGTCTTGGCTTTCTTGGGTTGGGGAGTCTGAACCTCCACTTCTTCAATCACATCTTTATATTGATGGACTAGGTCCATATCATCAACGTCAACAGCCTCAACAGGCTCATCAATCTTTTTCTTCCCTTTTGCAACCGCTTTTCTTTTGTTTTCTTCTAAGGCTTTTTTCAAATCTGCCTCATTCTGCTTTAGCTGGCTCTTTCTCTTGTGGGAGGATTTTTAGCAGAATTAGAAGAAGCAGCCTTCATTTTCTTATTAGCCCTAGCAGTGCCAGGGATCTTAGCCTTGGAAGTTCTCTTCTTATTTGGGTTGTATCTTTCACTCACTTTCTTCAATAGGTCTGCGAGGGTTTCTTCTACTTATGAACCAGTTTCATCTACATTTTGACCAAGTTTAACCAGCCCTTCAGCGGCTTCGCCAGACCCACTTCCCCTTATTTTCTTCACACTTTCCTCCATTTTACCTGATTCTACTCCACAAACAGCCCTTATACCTGTATCAGGAGTGGGTGAAGAATCAACTACTTTGTTACCCATTCCCTTTTATTTACTACGAGCATCCTCACTCTCCTTTTCTTTTTCTTTTTTATTTTTACCACCAATCCTTCTGGACTCAGAAGATTCTACATCAACCACAGATCCAACCAGAATAAACCTGTTCTCCAGATTCTCAGCTAACTCAGAAATGACTTCAGTAGTAGTATTTGGATCAGAGGTTACCTTTTTTGTATCAGAAGACCAGTTTCTTCCCCCTCAATAGAAGACTTGAAGGATTATTCAGAGTTTTGGGGTTCTTGGGCTTGGCTAACTTTTAATTGAGCGTCTAATTTCTTTGATAATTCACTCCCAGCCACTGTCTTGCGAGCAAGCATTTTAACTCTTCTTTTCTTAGGTTGTGGAGTGGTTGAAGATGAGGAGCATGGTGGGGGTGTGCTGGGATTTTCAGAAGGGTTAGTCATTGCTATGCTTGGTTCTGGAAGAAAAAGAGAGGTATATTGAAATTTGGAGAATGAGATAAGACGGAGAGTATTTCGACGGCTTGAAAATTTTAGAATGAAGACAGAGATGATGATGATCAATTTAAATGGGGTAATTAATGGGTAACGACAGGCTTTTCAGACTTTTAGAAGTCTAATCAAACTGCATTGTCAGTTTTAAAGAGACGGTGGAGTCTTTCCCTAGTATCTAGGTGGTTTAATTTGGTTAGGATTCTTTTGAACGGAACTGGTTCACTTATATTGGATAAGTTTAAAAAGGAATTTGGACTTAGGTAGGACTCTGCTCATGATCCAAATATTATTATTTTAAATTATTCAGAGTATAAAAAACATACCGTATTATTTTGATGAAACAGATTCTCCATTGAGAATTCTCTTGTGTAAGTCTAAATTTGCCAAAATAGAGAAAAAATCATTAGAGATTAATGAGTCATTTTAGCACATGGAACAAGAGTATACTATTGAAAGTATGAGTCTGAGCAAAAATTAATCTAAGTATATACACATTTTCAGATTTTCTAACCAAAAACAACAAATTTTTTTTTCAATTTGTTTTCTTGTGAATTCTTAATTGGTCCTTTTACGTGATATTAATCATCCCTAACTCTAACTTGTTCCTTTCAAAGTGATCTCTACTTAGGGCTTTTGTGAATATGTCAGCTATTTACTTGTCAGTAGCACAAAATTCCACAGTGATCAACCCTTTTTTATAGTTATCCCTCAAAAAGTGATGTCTAACATCTATGTGCTTAGTTCTCTTGTGATGAACCGGTTTCTTGGTCATACTAATATTACTAGTGTTATCTCAAAAAATGAGAATACAACAACATCAATTCCAAAGTCCTTTAATTGATGTTTGATCCATAACAATTGAGCACAACATGAAGCAGCAATAACATACTCAGCTTCAGCAGTAGATAAGGCCACTAAATTTTCTTTTTGGTGGCCCAAGACACAAGACATGAGCCAAGAAAGTGTGCCATACCTGAGGTGCTCTTTCTATCCACTAGAAAACCTGCATAATCAGCATCAGCATATCCCACTAAATTGAAATTACTACCTTTTGGATACCATAGACAGAGATTAGTGGTGCCTTTTAGATATCTCAAAATTCTCTTGATAGCAGTCAAGTGAGACTCCTTTGGATTTGTCTGAAATCTTGTACAAGGGCCTACACTAAAAACAATGTTAGGTCTACTGGTAGTGAGATACAACAATGAGCCAATCATTCCCCTATACTACTTCTGATCAACAGATGAACCAGGTTCATCTATATCCAACTTTGTAGCTGTTGCAATAAGAGTGTCAATTTCTTTGGAATCTTCCATTTTAAAACTTTTAAGCAACTCTTTTACATACTTCTGCTAATGAATCATAGTTCCATTTGAATTTTGTTTAATTTGTAAGCCTAAAAAGAAATTACGCTCACTCATCATGCTCATTTCAAATTCACTCCCCATTAGTTTAGCAAATTCTTTACTTAACTTATCAGTAGTTGCTCCAAAGATTATATCATCAACATATATCTGAACTACCAAGAGATCTTTACCTTTTTCTTTCAAGAACAAAGTATTGTCAATTTTATCTCTCTTGTAGTCATGCTCAAGCAAAAACTTTGATAATCTTTCATACCATGCTCTTGGATCCTGCTTGAGTCCATAAAGTGCTTTGTCAAGTTTGTACACATGATCAAGACTTTTCTTGCTTTCAAACCCCGGAAGTTGCTTGACAAACACTTCTTCCTTTAGATAGCCATTAAGGAAGGCACTCTTGACATCCATCTGGTAAAGGGTGAATTCCATGTAAGCAGCAAAATATCCATCTGGTAAAGGGTGAATTCCATGTAAGCAGCAAAGGCTACGAGGAGTCTAATTGCTTCCAACCTTGCAATTGGAGCAAAGGTTTCATCATAATCTATGCCCTTCTCTTGGCTATATCCTTGAACTACCAATCTTGACTTGTTTCTTGTAACTGTTCCATCTTCATCAAGTTTGTTTCTGAAACCCATTTTGTGCTAATTACTGATTTGTCCTTGGGTCTTGGTACCAGATGCCAAACTTACTCCTTTACAATTGGTTGAGTTCATCTTGTATTGCATTTACCTAGTCTGCATCTTGCAAAGCCTCAGCAACATTTTTAGGTTCAATAAGAGATAAGAAGGCATCAAAAGCACAAATATTTTTTAATGAAGATCTGGTTTTAATTCCAGAGGTTGGATAAGTGATTATGCTCTCAATGGGATAAGAACTTTGATACTTGTAAGATTTTATAACCAACTGGTTTCCCTTTGATATTCCTTCAATGTTTTGTTGTTGTGGAACAAGTTCATGGATGGGTTCCCTATATGTTTGGGGATCATTTTCTCTTTGTTCTGTTCCCCCTGTCATGTTGCTCCAGGTGGAAGAACCTATTCCATCACCTGTTCCTTCTTCCAGTGCAGCTTCAGTCTAGGCTGTGGTTTCATTTATAGTTTTTACCAGCCCAATTGCTTCATCATCATAATCCTGTCTCTCAGAAAGAATGTTAGCTTCATCAAAAAACATATGAATACTTTCTTTAACACACATAGTTCTTTTGTTATAGACTTTATAAGCTTTGCTATGTGAAGAATATCCCAAGAATACTCCCTCATCACTTCTAGGATCAAACTTGCCTGGGGAGTCTTTACCATTATTATGCACAAAGCACTTGCATCCAAATGCCCTAATATGGAATATATTCAATTTTCTCCCTTTAAGTAACTCATAGGGAGTCTTCTCTACAAGAGGTCTAGTCATGCACCTATTTATGATGTAGCATGCAATATTTACAGCTTCTGCCCAGAAGCTCTGAGGCAGTTTACTAGAAAGAAGTATAGTCCTATCCATATCTACAGGTATCCTATTCTTTCTTTCAACTACTATATTTTTCTAGGAGCAAAAGATTATGATCTATGCCATGCTCATCACAAAATTCAGCAAATTTAGCATTTTCAAATTCAGTGACATGATCAGACCTAATTGATGCAAGTTGATTACCTAGTTATTTCTGAGTTTTTCTAACAAAAGAACTAAACATGTCAAATGCATCATTTTTAGATGTTAAAAATAATGTCCAAGTAAACCTAGAGTAATCATCAATAAGAACCATCACATTTAGGGTTTAGGGTTTTAGGATTTAAGTTTTTAGGGTTTGGGGTTTAGGGTTTGGGTTTGGGGTTTTATTATTCAGGGTTTAGGGTTTAGGGTTTGGGGTTTGGGGTTTGGGGATTAGGATTTAGGGTTTTGGGTTTGGGTTTTGGGTTTTGGGTTTTGGGTTTTGGGTTTGAGGTTTGGGGTTTGGGGTTTGGGGTTTGGGTTTGGGGTTTTGGGGTTTGGGGTTTAGGGTTTAGGGCTTAGGGCTTAGGGCTTAGGGCTTAGGGCTTAGGGCTTAGGGCTTA
>AWOL01S0016051.1:18848-29007 GCA_000715115.1 Nicotiana otophora | reverse complement strand
GTGCTTCATGCCTACTCCTTGCAAAGCCAATGAGGAGTGGGTTCGTGAGTTTTACCCAAATCTTAAGCGTACAAACTTCGCTGACCCACAACTCACCATAAGGGGTAAGACAGTGAGGTTTGGGACTGAGCAGATTAATGACATACTCGGGATTCCTGACCATTCACTTGAGCCAGTCTCTAGAAAAAGATCATTGCAACAACGCAGAATTGCTTGTGTCTAAACTCTATCCCGCAATCATGAGAGCTAAATGGGCCAACAAGAGAAGGGGTTTGAAGTCGATTAACTTCATAGCTGAAGCTAAAATATAGCTCTTTATCCTCTGCAACATGGTATCACCCTGTGGAAATGTTTCAGATGTATCATACACTAAAGCCCTGATCATTGCATGCCTTCTTGAAGGCATTCATGTGAATGTCGGCCATTATATCATGTGGGTGCTAAGAGTGTACTTGCAGGACGACAACCCAAGGTTGATGTTTCCTTCACTAATCATAGAATTGTGTAGGCAGGTAGAGGTTAAAGTGCGCAGAACCGATCATTGGTTGCCGGCCGGGAAAACCTTTCATCCGTTGAGAGTAACGGGTGTAGGTAGTGCAGTTAATAGCAAGAAGAGGAAAGTCACCACTGTTGGCGGATCAGAGTCATCCTCACAGGAAGCAGTGCCTGAGGGACCATTTGGGATATTGAACTTGTAGCTTGGCGTCATCCGTGACTTAGTGTCACAGCTCCCCAGTGGACCCTTACACCCCCATACTGGGCCCGAGTACTTTACCAGGGAAGACATGAAGACCTATCTAGATTCAAAGAATAGGCAGGCATAGTCTCTGTAACACCCCGAAGAATTTCGAAGTATTTAAGTATACAGCCCTGTAAAATTTTGCAAATGAATTCAAGGTTTTGTGGTGCCGGTGTAGGTACACCTCGCAAGCTCGCCGCGGCTCGGATTGTTTGGGTTCAATAATGCACCAAAAAGTAAAGGAAAATATTTGGCAGAAAAGCGCATTTCTGCGGTCCATTATGCGACTGTAGAACCATTTTGTGGGCCGCATAATGGCCGCAGAAGTGAGGCAGGAGAGGGTCAGTCTGGAAGCAATTATGAAGTCGACTATGCGACCACATAGCTGTTATGCAGTGCATTATGTGATTGCATAACATTTATGCGGACCGCATAGTGACCACAAACACAGGCAGATATTTGGTCGATTTGGTCAGTAATTATGCGACCGATATGCGGTCCGTATATTGATTATGCGATCGCAGAACCTATTTCAGAGCTTCATTTTTGGATTTTTAAAACCCAACCCTACATCGTTAAATACACGCAAAGGGTAATTTTTGAGCAAAAAATTGATATGTTAGAGAGAAGGGAGAGTGTTTTAGAGAGAGAGTAAACCAAGGCTAATTATTTATCAAGTCTTGCTCAAATCTTGGAAGATTAACAAGGAAATCTCACAAGTTCTTCATCTAAGAGGTAAGGTTCCATACCCTAGTTTTCAATTTCGAATTTGGGAAGAAGATGGTTGATTGGGAGTGAGATTCTTGGCTATGAGAGTATTATTTATACATGCATGTATCAATAAGATTTGTGGAAATATTGTTGAGCTTAAATAAGTAAGGATTNGCATTTCTACGGTCCATTATGCGACTGCAGAACCATTTTGCGGGCCGCATAATGGCCGCAGAAGTGAGGCAGGAGAGGGTCAGTCTGGAAGAAATTATGAAGTCGACTATGCGACCACATAATTGTTATGCGGTGCATTACGCGATTGCATAACACTTATGCGGACCGCATAGTGACCACAAACACAGGCAGATATTTGGTCGTTTTGGTCAGTAATTATGCGACCGATATGCGGTCCGCATATTGATTATGCGATCGCAGAACCTATTTCGGAGCTTTATTTTTGGATTTTTAAAACCCGGCCCTACATCGTTAAATACACGCAAAGGGTCATTTTTGAGCAAAAAATTGATATGTTAGAGAGAAGGGAGAGTGTTTTAGAGAGAGAGAGTAAACCAAGGCTAATTATTTATCAAGTCTTGCTCAAATCTTGGAAGATTAACAAGGAAATCTCACAAGTTCTTCATCTAAGAGGTAAGGTTCCATACCCTAGTTTTCAATTTCGAATTTGGGAAGAAGATGGTTGATTGGGAGTGAGATTCTTGGCTATGAGAGTATTATTTATACATGCATGTATCAATAAGATTTGTGGAAATATTGTTGAGCTTAAATAAGTAAGG
The DNA here is from genome assembly GCA_000715115.1 of Nicotiana otophora. Classification (NCBI taxonomy): domain Eukaryota; kingdom Viridiplantae; phylum Streptophyta; class Magnoliopsida; order Solanales; family Solanaceae; genus Nicotiana; species Nicotiana otophora. The sequence continues at coordinate 26,763 of AWOL01S0016051.1, read as the reverse complement.
ATTGGGTTGTGGAGTGAAGGAAATCTCGTAGAAGAACCTTGTGGTTAAATTTTCACAGCTAGTGTTTGATAAAATGCTCAAACGAGCTGAGATCATGAATATCTTCCTAATAATGGTTCAATTTTGTTATGTCTCAAAATAGATTGGGATTGCTAAGAATTTTCGGAACATTATAAAGTTAAGGAAGCTCGATTGAGGTATGTTGGATAAACATTCTCTCTTGGAATCAAACTCCATAACGTTCCCATGAGTTTCAAAGTATGGGTTGCGTATTAAAATGTCGTGGCTTTGAATCGTATTTCAAATGAAAGCTAGTATGCCAAATGGTGTGAGAAAATCTCAATATTCTTAAGACTCGAAATTTCTCATAGGTGTAACTAAAGTCTGGAGTGGAAATGTATTATTGTTGATAACCTATAAAGGTGGTTGGAAATGAAATACGTGAATTCGGAATATAAAGTGTGGCCAACGTGCCAATAGTAAAAGTTATACTTGTGGCCAATAGTGCAAATGAAATGAAATAATGTGAGAAAGGTTATGAAATGAGCTTTGACTGAACTATTCCAAACTTGACTTTGATAATAAAATTGGCTAAAAGCTTATGAACTCAAGTGATGCCCATATGTAGCTGTTTTAGCTAATGCTATGCATTGTAAGTATTTTTTTTGCGTTCTAACATATTCGTGAGTGGAAATCGTATATGATTTTAACTTGTGCTTTGATTGCCAATCATTTTACTCCATTTATTGGAAATAAATCTATTGTGTTTAAAGCCTTCATTACTAATGAACTTAAAGTTGTGATTTTTGGAATATTCTACTTGTTGATAATTATGATGATGATCTATGAAGGGAAGAAATAAAAGTGTGGAATATGAAATACGGCCATGGCGCCATGAATAAAGAAGCATATATATGGCCAAGAGAGCCAATAAAATAATAATGTTGTAAGTGGTCGAAAGAACAAATTAGATGATATGTGGTGTGAAAGGTTATAAGATGTACGTATTTGTACTTTTGTTTCAAACGTGTTATGAAATCCTGTGGACGGTCTATCAAACGCATAGTTATATTATGTTATGAAATCCTATGGACAGTCTATGAAACACATAAGTATATTGTGTTATGAAATCCTGTGGACGGTCTATGAAACGCATAGGTATATTGTGTTATGAAATCCTGTGGACGGTCTATGAAATGCATAGGTATATTGTGTTATGAAATCCCGTGGATGGTCTATGAAACGCATAGGTATATTGTGATCTGAAATCCTATGGACGGTCTATGAAATGCATAGGTATATTGTGTTAAGAAATCTTGTGGACAAATTTGTGAAACACATAGGTGCATTGTGCATGAGAAGTATAGGTGTACTGTATGAATAAACACTATGGACGGTCTATGAAACACATAAGTGTGTAATATGATATGTGAACACTAAGGACGGTTTAATGAGACACATTATTAATGCAGAAAATAGGTGCCACTTTCGTTGTCCTTGTTTGTACATGTCGTTTCAATTACATTATATTATGTGTTCCACGTATAAATCATATGGGCATTCTATTTTGAAAGAAGATTTCTAGCTATACATACTAGTGCTATTCGACAGTACTAACATCCCTTTTGCCGGGTGTGCTACATCTTTAATGGATTCAGGTGGTTCTACAACATGTGGTATTGATCAGTGATAGCAGTACACTATTTACCGTTTATTTGGTGAGCCCTGCTTCATTTCGGGGTCATGTATCTTTTGTTTCTCATGTACTCTGTGGTTGAGGTATAGCCGGGGCCTTGTTGCTGGGATTTCCATATTACTCTTCAGTTGTACTTAGAGGCTCCGTAGAAAGGTTGTGGGTGGTATTTGATGTAGGGAATTGGATTAGAACTGTTGGTATTTGGAATCATGTTTTTCATTAAATCTATAAACTCGTACTATTTTGGAAATATTGAATAATGTTGTTAATGGGAATGAAATGGAAGCGGTTAATGAAATCTTTTCCATATTTGATTAACGGAGTACATCTCCTCTTTATTCAGGGATGAATTTGGGTAGAATTAAATCTAACAGGCTTGCTCAGTCGGGTTTACTCGGTTAAGCGCGGGTCGCGCTCCTTGATTTTGGGGCATGACAGTCTCATGAGAAGATGGAAACATCTGTTGGCAGACTCGAGGCAGCCTATGGCAACTTGGCCGAGGCACATGTAGATCTTCAGTCTGACTTCGAAAAGGAGAAAGCGAGAAAGAAGAAGAAGGGCAAGTTTATGATCAAGATGTGGAGAGGCATTAAAACCATCTTCAAATGGGGGCAGCCGAACAAGAAGATACATGTTGCTGAGGATAGCGAGGAGTAATCTTTCATGTCGAGTGTTGCTGATGATGATGCTGATGATACTGAGGATGATGAGGCCAAGAGTTTTCGACGACAGTGATTAGCCTTTCTCCTACAGTCTGCTTGTCTGATGTAGACCTCAGGGAGACCCTCAAACTACTCTTATTTTATTTTGATATTGTGCAGTGAGGGCACTGCAATGTTTTTAGTTGAGGGTGGATTTAGGGAGTACATTTTATTTCTACACTGATGCTTAATTTGTGCCCTTGACGGGCTTATGGTTTGGTATGGATATTGTGTTCCTTTGTCGTGCTTGTCTTATCATTGCCTATCATGTGCTCTTGCTGAGCGTAATTTGTGATTAATGATATATTTGCGGATTAATCACGTTTGTCATCCTACTTTATTTTTCTTTCTTTATTTATTGTCGTTAGTAGTTTTTAGTTTATGTTATTTTTGTTCATTTAGTATTAGTTGCTTTTGTTATTTTAGTTTCTTTAAGTAGTTTTTCTTATTTTATTTTATTTCTTTAGTGTTTATTCTTCTTTAGTAATTTTAGTTTATATTTTAATTCTTTCGTAGTATTTCCTTGGGTTTTCTTTATGCTACGGTTCTTTCCCGACGAACATTTCTGTGTTGGACCGGGTGACTTTTTGCTTATGATGGATGAGTGACGATTTTCTTAAGGGAATTAGTCTTGTTTTGTTATGTAGAGACTTTTGGATTATTTGTTACTAATAAAATTAGTCTCTTGTATGTGAAGTGTAAATTAAGAATACCCCTACGGGTTTTGGTTTTAAATTGAAAGTGTAAGTTGCATGGGGAAGAATAATTCTTGTGACAACTTTTTGGCTCATTTGGTGACTCTCTGTCCAATAGTTGGCATGATATTGCTGTAAATGCTCTTGTTAAGAAGCGAAATTGATCCGTCTTGATTAATTCATGTGCCATATGTGTTAGTTTTTGTTATAAATAATTCTTGTGTTTACTTCTATCATCTAGAACTTGCCTGGTTGGCCTTTCAAAGCTAATGCTAATTATGTTTGGTTGGAGGGATTACCTTAGGCATTTTTTGTAATCTTTGAAAAATTCTCTTTAGCCTTTCAAGCCTACCATTGCATAATTATTATCACTAGTTTACCCCATTTGAGCCTTTAACTGTTTCTTTGGCCACCACATTACAAACCTTTACCCTTTTGTGAAATAATTCCCTCTTTTGAACTTGTCCCTCCTTGAATATTGAGAATGAGACTAAAAGCCTAAGTTGGGGGTGTTGGTGTCATGTTGGAAATTGGTAAGGTTGTACATTGAGGGTAGAAATATATACCTCCAAGTTGTTCATTCATATGAAGTTACTCAAGCACCAAAAGAAAATAGTTAAAGGTATATATATATATATAAAAATATCGAGTATTGAGAAAATTAGAGAGGTACTGTAAGGTGGTTCTATGTTGGTAATTAGATGCGAATAAGGGATATGTGGTTTTAAAAGAAGCAAAGCGCAAATAAATAAATAAAGATAAATGTGAGTAGTGTTCAAGGAGGGTGTAGTCATTTGTATCCCAAATGCTTATCCGACCCTTCCCTAAACCTACATTACAAGCTTAAAAAGTCCTTATGGGATCTCCAACCGAATGTTCTTGAATAGGCGGCGAATTACAATAAGGGCAAGCTTTTGGCATGATATTTTGTAACACTTGAAATTCTTTTTTGAGAGTGAGTGTCTTTGTGCATTTGTCATTGTGAAATGGATTGGTGACATTAATGTATCCCGAAATGAGTAAATGGAGCATGTGTAGTGGACTAGTACTTTTGACTCACTTCTTGAGGCTTTTTGTTATCACTTGATTATTTTGAAACTCCTTTAAAATTCTTGGAAGTTTTTTTAAATGAGGGAGTTATTTGGTTAAGATTCACGTGCTTGAGCCTAATTATTAGTACCAACCAAATCCATAAGTATGGTGCTTTATCGAAGAATGTGATTTGTAAATGATAGCAATGCTACTTGTGCTTTAAATGGTAGAACCTCATTGAATTGTTGGTTTTGATTTGCTTAAGGGCAAGCAAAAGCTTTAAGTTGGGGGTGTTGATGAGTGGTGATTTTACCACTCATTTTAGTCTCTTTTCTTTAGATTTTGCGCCCCTTAATTATAATATGAGGTTGTTTATGGTGTGTATTACTAGATATTCAGGTAAATGAAGCCATGAAGAGAGTTGAATTCAATTGAAGTGGAATTGAGCAAAAACGAGTACAACTGTGCAAAATCCTTCAGTGATTCCGCATATGCGAAATAGTGTTCGCATATGCGAACTCGCATCTGCGAGGTGGAAGGCTGCATATGAGGAATTAGGCTTCTTTCCCTGTGACCGCATCTGCGAAAGAAGAACCGCTTCTGCGGTAGCGCATCTGCGCATAACATACGCATCTGCGATTGCGCATCTGCGATTGCGCATCTGCGATTGCGCATCTGCGCATGCAAGTCCTCTTCTGCGGAGACATAGTTCTCTTCAATGTTCTCTTCTGTGATAGGGTATCCACATCCGTGGAGCCGCATCTGCGTAGATACTTCCGCATGTGTGACCAACTTGCTCAGACCTGGACAGGAATGACAATTCACATTTTCTCAATTCCTAAACCACACATACACGACCTAACATATTGGAAAAAGATCTTTGGCTTATTTTTTAGTCTCCTAGACTAGAGAAGGCAAGTTTTCGAGCTAGGGTTCTTGCACACACACTTGGGACTTGAAGATTTGAAGCTTTTGGTTGAGAATTTCTTACCCATTTATGCTCATTTCTTAATTTCCTTACTTTGTATTGAATATTTAAGTGTTAAGTATTTATTCCAACACTTGAATCTTGTTTATGGAAATATTCATATTTAAATTGTGAATTAAATACCTTGTTGTGCTTATGTATTGAACAATTTTTATTTATTATGAAGTGAGTTATTGTTTCTTTAATTATTCTTGTTTTTTAATGTTTCCAAAGGGATTAGCTAACCCTAGGACTCGTCCATTCACTACGGATTAATTTTGGGAAAAATAATTCGGGGTTAGGAAAGATTAATTAGCAAAACCTTGAGGCGTTAACCCTCACTTTATAGATTCTACCTAGGGATAGGAATGAACTACTTGTAGCCATATTCGGGTGTCCTTAATCTCTTAATTGATTTAGGGTTAATTCAATTAGGAATTCTTGTTAGTTTTCGAGAGAAGCTAATATAGAAGTATTACCCGAGGCTAATTAACATAAACTCGCTTATATTTATAAAATTGTGAAATATATTGGATCGTTACTTGAGTGTAATTCCCATTGTATCTATACTTGTAGCCATTGATTATTTTACTTGCTTTCTAGGTTAGTTTACATTTTTGCATTTAGCTATAATATTTTCTAAACAACCATTCTAAGTGTTTGACATTGCACAATAAGTGCTAATTCTCTTACATTCCTAATCGCCTACATATTGTTCTTTGTGGGATTTCACCCCAACTCATAGTTGGATAATTTATATTGCATGCGAACGTGTTCATTTACTTTTTAGTAGTGGATTTGGACATTATCAATAGGCAACTGAACAAATTTACAATCAAGAAAAGGCACCAACTACTACTCATTCATGGCTTATATGACCAACTTCAGGGTGCTAGAGTGTTTTCGAAGATTAATTTGAGGTCAGGGTATCATTAGTTGAAGATTCGTGAATCAAAATTCCCGATGATTTCTTTCAGGAATCAGTATGGTCAATACGAGTTTCTAGTGATGTCATTTGGGCTGACAAATGCCCCAACAACATTTATGCACATAATAAACAGTGTGTTCCAGCCATGTCTTGATTCATTCATCATCTGTTCGTTGATGATATTTTGGTATATTCTCACAGTCGGGAGGACCATGAGCAGAACATGAAGATCGTGCTCCAAACAATGAGAGAGAAGAAGTTATATACAAATTTCTCCAAGTGTGAGTTTTGGCTTGATTTAGTGGCACATGGTGTCTAATGAGGGAATCAAGCTATATCCGAAGAAGAGTGAGGCAGTTCAGAGTTGGCCCAGACCGTCTTTAGTTACGGAGATCCGGAGTTTCCTTTGTTTGGCCGAAGATTATCGTTGTTTCGTATAGGGTTTCTCATCCGTTGCTGCACCTTTGACTAGACTGACCTAAAAGGGTTCTCCTTTCAGATGATCCGACAAGTGTGAGGTGAAGTTTTAGAAGCTCAATACTACATTGACTACGGCCCCAGCGCTTGTGTTGCCTACAAGTTTCGGTTATTACACTTTGTATTGTGATACATCACGTATTGGGCTTGGCGCGGTGTTGAGGCAAGATGGTAGGGTGATTGCCTACGCGTATCGGCATTTACCCTGTGCATGACTTAGAATTGGTATCTATTGTTCACATATTGAGGATTTGGAGGCAATATCTATACGGTGTTCCATGTGAGGTCTATACCGACCATCGGAGTCTCCAATATCTGTTCAAGCGGAAGACCCTTAATTTGAAGTAGCGAAGATGGTTAAAGTTGCTGAAAGACTATGAGATCACCATTTTGAATCATCCCGGGAAGGCCAATGTGGTGGACCATGCCTTGAGTACAAAGGCTCAAAATATGTGCAATCTGGCATATTTTGCGGCAGTAGAGAGGCCACTAGCCATGGATGTTTAGGCTTTGCTAATCAGTTTACAACACTGAGTTTTTCGAAGCCTAGCCGGGTTCTTGCTGTAAGGCCCCATAAAATATTTCCTAAAAAAACCCGAGGTTTCGTGGTGCCGAGGTAAGTGTATGTGTTAATGATAGTTGGGGGAAACTATTTGACAGAATTAGGCATTTCTGCGGCCCATTATACAGCCACAGAATGGCCGCGGGGTGATGCAGTCATTTGGGCCATTTTGGATGTCTTTTGGCGGCCCATTATGCGACCACAAAATGATTTCCTAGGCCACACACTGATCGCAGAGCCAGCTTGAAAATTTTGCGGAGGTAGGTTCTGCGACACATTATGCGATTGCAGAACAGGTCTACGGACCGCGTAATGCCTGCAGAGTGGGGAAGACCAGCCCAGTTCCGAAGGGCCGTTTCGTAGACCGCAGAAGCATTATGAGGTCGCATGTGCGACCGCAGATCCCATTTTGGAGCTTCATTTTTGATTGTTTATAATTCCACCCCATTTCGTAATTTAAACCCTATGGACCATTTCTGAAGGGAGAACTTGCTATTTGGGGGGAGAGAGAGAGAGAGTTCCTCAATCAATTATTCCCCAATTCTTACTCAAAATCTTGGAAGAATTAACAAGGGAAGCACACTAGGTCTTCATCCAAGAGGTAAGATTCTACACCCTATCTTTTAATTTCAAAATGTAACTAGAAATGGGCAAGTAGTAAGATAATTCATGGGAATGGGAGTGGCTTATTTTGCATGCATGATTGATCATGGGATGTAGGGAGATTGTTGAGATAAAATAGTAAAGAATGGGTTGTGGGATGAAGGAATCCTCCACAAAAGGACCTTGAAACCTTAATGTACACATAGTGCTTGATAAAATTCTCAAATGAGCTAGAACCATGATCATCTTCCTAA
>AWOL01S0016047.1:5972-31964 GCA_000715115.1 Nicotiana otophora | reverse complement strand
GTGCTCGGCAAGTATGGCCCGGGTGCTAGTCATGACCCTCCAGTTGGGTCGTGACAGATTTATATAAGAGATGACATACGTATATGCATGTGCCATGGTTATTTATGCTCGGGGTAGAATCGAGATTATTTTATGCCTTGTTTGGTTGTGTGTTCTACTTGTTCTATGTTTTACTCCATTTAATGACTACGGGAGCAATAATAAACCATGCTAGAGAAATTGTTTAGGTTAATGATACCTTATTATCGACATGATGAGCTATTCTTGAGATTGTTGATGGGCTTTATTTTGTTGTAATAACACGTAAATTATGAATACACATCCGTACTTGTTATTCTTGTGAGATGCCTTAAGCTTTTGTATGATTACATGCATTCCCTTAGTCATTTTAGAAATAATGTTTAGACCCTTAATGCTTAATTGGACATAATGATCATTTGGTGGATAGAATACATGTTGTAGTTATAGTCATACATTAAATACATACGTATATCATGCATAGAGATCATCTCTTATTCATATGCACATACGTCTGCATAAGGTTCTCTGATATATAATGAGATTATGAAATGTGAGTTGTTCGTACAGTTGAGATGATTGTGGCACGATGTTTCTGCTGTGCGGTTATTATTATATTTTATTGTTGTGGCACGAGGTTTCTGTCATGTAGAGTATGAGATTCTATCGTGAAGTGTGTGGATATGGATCCATCCCCCTAGGGTCTCACTCTCATGTTTCTCTCTTGATGTTGCACATGTAGGTTGTGAGAAACCAACGTGGTTCTGGTTCATTGTGATACGAGATCCAACGTGATGAGTTATTGAGCATAAAGGTGGAAGCTTTGACCATTTGAGTGAATCCTTTGTCCATATTCATGCATTTTACACATGCATAGAACTTGTTAGTGAGTAGTTGGACACTTGAAGGGTGTCAAATTAAGGTAAAGGGAGAGTTATCATCATACATAGACATGTTGGACTCATGTAAAGGATTCCATACAAATGTCTTTTGAAAATTGATATGGAATTGGATCATTGTCATGTATAGACACTTTACATTCATGTAGAAGTATTTGAGTAAAGGCTACATGGTGCATATCTCTTTGTATACAGAATTTTTGTAAGTTGTAGTTGCTTTGACCATTTTAATTGGAAAAACATGCTTATTACCTCTTCTTTAATTATGCACATTTATTATTGATATCCTTTGTTATATGATTGTTGTCTTGGATACTTCTTTGTATAATATATGCTATTAAGCTGCATAGGTTATGTAGAGTGATTTTCTTTTGACTTAAAACCCCGTCACTACTTCACTGATATTAGTCTTGATACTTACTGAGTACATGGGATCGGTTGTACTCTTACTATATTTCTTCACCTTGCCTACAAATTTTAGAGCTGAGCTATTATGGATAAGGAAATCTAGCATTGAAGATATACTGGCGTTCTAGTTACAAGCTATCACTTTGTTCATGTTAGTTTAGGACTTATATTTCTATTTATGTAAATTTCAAACAGATGATGCAATCTTTCTTCATATTAGAGTTGTATTCTTATTCTTATTCTTAGTCACTCATAACTTATACTACCAGTCCTTGGGATAGTTGTATTGATTTTTGCAATCTTATTTATTATCTATTGATGATTTTTGTCCTAGTTGTGTTATATGTTGTTTGTCTTACCTAGCGGGTTGGGTTAAGTTCCATCACGACTAGATGGGATTTTGGTCGTGAAAAATTGGTATTAGATCACTAGGTTCATAGGTTCTACGTGTCATGAGAAAATATCTAGTATGGTCTTACGGGTCTGTATGATAATGTCCATACTTATATTTGAGAGGCTATAGGTCTATGTCTTATCATACGGCTTTAGTTTAGCTTGAGGTCTCTCTCTTTGATTTCTTTCCACTCATTCATATGTGATGTTGATTACTCGATATCAGTTGTGCACCGGTGGCTAGTGATGTCATGGATGGAGTACGAGATATTTCTCTATGTTGTTAGGTAGGTCGCTCTAAAGGGCTTGAGGCGAGGTTTAGGACATAGCTTTGGCTCGGTTGATGTAGTGTGTGAGTATGTGATTTTAGGCGCTTATGTCTGGTAGTGTCCCTAGTGGTGGGATTGATGGCTCAGTGAGTGGCAATATATCTATGTGATGAGTATTATGTGACTAAGGACTACTCTTAAATAGTTTAGATGTGACGAGAAGGATTTGCTTGGGATGTAGAAGGGAATATGGATGTTTGGTTGTCATCTTGATATACTATATAGTCTTTAGTTGTGAGTGTGTTGATTGACCTTTAAATTGTTGATTTGTGGAATAAAGTAGATTCTTATAACTTGTTGATGAGTGTAGACTTAGGAGGATCGATTGATTGCATAGTGGTTATAACGATGGTAAGGTCATATGAGATGTCAAATTGAGGCTAAACATGTGGGTTATCTCCTGTGAGAAAGTTTGAAGTGGTATGACTCCTTATGAGGTGCCTATGAAGAGTTTTCTTTCTATCTAGTGGAATGCATGTACTACAATTAGAGTTCAGATTGCTTGAGGAAGTTGGAACGATTGTCAAGAGGATGAATAAGCAGTGGCAGATAATATGGAATGTGTTATAACTAGTGCTACACGAGCTTATGAGGAATTCAGCTGAATAACAGTGCGAGATCATGGTAGTTAAGGAGGAAAGGTTATTGTGGATTATCAAATGATGTGATTATGGCTTCAAGCCCAGTAGGGAGTCTATGACTAAAAATCAGATCATATAGGCATGTGGTTTTATAGTTTCAAGACTGAGGTACGTTTGTGTTTTAGTTATGACTTGAGGAGGATGACATCGATGATGATTTGGGTAAGGAATTTGTTGGATGTATGATGTACTATACCTTATTGATATATGGAGATTGTGGAATTACTCAGTTATGATATTCATTATAGATGTAGTGTTCAAGGGTTGAGGATTTACTTGGTTTCCTAAGGATGAGGCTGCTTCTTAGAGTATTTATAAGCTAATGGAGCACAAGTCATTCGGCGTATTGACTATGCATCAGGGACTAGATCAGTGTGGATTACTCGTGGGAATGGTTCTTGTAGGTTTAAGTCCGGGATGTGGCACTTAAGGATTTGACAAATTTTGTTGTATGGCTAAACATTTGAGATTTGCTTTGGATTGTGCCCGAGACTTGCAGTATTTCTATATTAGTATTGGCTATACATTGCAGTATTAGAGAGATGAAAGGAACAACTATATATTTGTTGAAGGACTCCTTAGATAAAACATTCCGATTTGAGGTTTTTTTGGTACATAAAAAAGGAATAAAGTGGCCTACAGATCTTAAGATGACGTGGTTTCTTGTTGGGATCACTCAGTGTGAGTTTTGCTTAAAGACCACAGTGTATTGGAAAGAGAGGAAATGCCTTGAAGGCAAGTTAAGAGTAATTTTAAGAAGTTGGGTAAGTATAGCAGTGGCTTCGATCAACATGGTAATGAAGTGATTGGTTTCTTGGGTACGATGGGGCATTGCAATCACTCTTATGGTAAGACATCTTGACTTGAAAGTCTTCGTGACTTCGTTGATGCAGAGAGATTCAGTCTCAATGGCTTGACTATGTGTAAGTGAGTTTCTAAGAGCTTGAGGACTATCCTACTTATGACTTGTATTTGATTCTGGGATTCCTATACTTAGATATAGCATCGTGATGGATGTGATGAGTCATGTGAGGTTTGGATTTCTTTGCAAAATTGTGGTTCTTGTTCAGGCGAAGGAATTGGATCAGAGAAAGCATAGATAATTTGAGTTTATTAAGGAGCATAGCAATACATATTTCAGTAGCACCAAGAAAGAGGATGTTTTGTAGAGGGTACTTACGGATGGGGCATATGGATAGCTCGATTAAACACGCACACACACACGGATAGGATATATGGATAGCTCGATTAAAAACTTTTTGCGACCAAATACACACGCAAGTATACGTGGTCGTCAAGTAATAAAGTGGTGAGTAGAGTATCGTTCCCACGGAGACTTATGATCAACTTTTGACTGATTCAAACTCAAACAAATTATCTATTCAAGAGGTTTTTCTCAAAATGAGTAGGCAATTAATTAATTACCAAAGAAAATATCAAACAGTTAATTAAACTAGAGATCGACTAAAATATGTAAGCAAGTGCAAATAACAATCAATAGGAGAGGATATTCCAGGGTCATAAGCTAGCTAACAATCTTGTTGCGTTCTCGGCTTAAACGGACTAATTAATTTATCTGGTTTGTTGATTGACAAGGTTAATGTTACTCATAAGAATATGTCGAGTTCTTACTCGCCTATTCAAGTTAACTTAATGCCTATATGTCTATGAAATTAATACTAACAAGAATGCATTTACACTTCCTGTATTTCCAACCAAGCAAGACAATTAGGTATATTTCTATCCTAATTGCGAATCCGTTCCCCGATGCCCGGGTTCAAGAACTTTCTCTATTTAATCCTATATGCAATCCAGAATTCTCACTTTCAAGTTCAACTCTAGATTCATAGATAGCATTCCACTGTTTGCTACGCAGAAAAATAATTAAAAATAGAATTAAATAAATAACCCAATATGAAAAAATCAAACTCGTCAATTCAAACTTCAAACGTCAACATTCATGTTGCACCCATGACCCCATAACTAACGAGTTTAGCCATATATGTTCATGGTAGCAATATCAAGTGTTTCCCAAGAATACAGAAAAATCAATAAAAGAAGGAAAAAGTAAGAACTCAAGACGGATTTCGTGATTTCCAAACTTTGTGATGGCTTTTCTCAGCATCCCCATGCGTTAGATGACCTAAAAGAGGCATTTTTGGATTTTATATTGCGTACAAAAGTCATGGGCCAAAGTTTTTCTTTTCCTATTTTGTCTCAGCTTCAGCTTCTCAGCATCGCTTGCTGGGGTAGATGCTTCTCATCCACCCTCTGTTCCTTTATCTCTGCTGTACCCAGGTGCGGATGCCTTAGCCCGACTTCACTGCTAGGGGTGCACCAAATACACTCTTTTCCTGGTTGGATGCGATGGATCCACTCTCTTCTCCTATAACTGGAGTACCTTTTCTTCATATTTTTGCACTCCAAACACCCTAAATCATCACACACAACTCAATTAGTTATAAAACCAATAACTAACACTTGTTGGGCATTTTAAAGATCAAATAGCACCAAAACGCGGTTAAAACATGAGTAAAGTAACATTATAACATATAGAAATATGCCTAACATCACCACCCCACACTTAAACCTTTGTTCGTCCTCGAGCAAAGTAGAATCAACCTACAATAGATCGAACAAAATTAAGCTTATCACTATCAAGCCAAACATTTCAATTAAGCTCAAGCACCCATGACTTTGGTAGACACCAACAATTAGCTCTTTGCACATGCATTATCGAACTTTCTTCCCCATGTGAAAAAACATGCTAAGCACAATAGTGAACAGTTCAAAATAATCAAATAGCAACTTTGGGACATCTCAACCTCAAAAATTGACTCCCTAGCATAACTACTTTCAGGCCAACTTACTCACTCTGGCTGAAGAGCTTAAAAAAGTCACCTATCCATCATGAAACATGTTCCCTCACCACAAAACAAAGAGAGATAGTCCACACGCTCAAATAAAATTTGAACGTAATTTAAGGACTTCCAACAATAGAAGAACTCTCTCTCTCTCTCTCTCAAAGAAGTTCACATGCACACAAAAGGTACCATAGGCTTGTCCGTTATGTAAATCTCTACTAATGTAGGCCCGCTCAGTCTAAAATCAATTAGGACTTTATCGTGGTTGTAACGTGGGCTAAGGAACGGGTAGGATAGATATAGGAAATAGTGGTTAACCCTCCTAAGCACTTTAACATGTCAAGTAATCACTTCAAGCGCAACTTTCTTCAACCCCACTTCAATTTCACAACAATATCACCGCCAAAACATCCCCTCTTTCTTTAACCACTACCTCAATTTATATCCCACTAGCAAGAACCAGACAACAATTCATTCATCTATATTTTTCCAGATTCTTTTTATTCCATTTTCAATTTTTGCTAGTGGTGTATTATTTTACAAAATAAGTGCACATTTCTACCTTTCGTTGGTTCCACTCGAAAGCCACCCAAATCCCCTCCTTACTTATTTTAGCGCTCATTTCATAATTAAAGTGCCTTAAGAGGTACAAGGATCAAAAGTTTTAATTAAGAACAAAAGGGTATAGGCTCGTACTGTGGGTTCCAAATAAAAGGTCTACATGCTCAAAATGGCTAACTAGGGATGATTTTATTTGTGGTAGCATTACAATTCAAAAAGAATCAAAGAAGGCCTAAAATCATATTTCAAACCGAGCAAAACCTAGGATTTCGCTTCAACTCACATGCAGGGCAAGTTCTAGACACAAATGTACTACATGGAACTATGCAAAAATCTCACCATACAATGGCATATGAATCAATTAGAATGGCTGCATTCCAACTCTCAATCAAAGCAAGTACAGAGTTAAGCAACAATTTTAATGCACAAGGCACAACAGTTAGCACAGGAGTCAAGAAAATGAGCCTAAGCATCACAAAAAATACTATTCTACTTTTCAAGGCAAAAATAGTTCTCACAAACTCATGGAGAAAGTTATAATCCACATGCTCAAGTCTAACTCTGTTGGTATCAAACAAGTCACTGAATGTGCTGAATTCAGTCTGACTCTTTATATCCTACACTACTTTTCAAATAAAAGAAATAATACCCAGTTCAAAAATTCATCCATTGGAAAAGAACCGATGGCCAAAGAAAAATCAAGGGAGATTATTGCCTAATAGATTAAACTTTAAACTAACTACTCAAAGAAAATAAAATGTTTTTGTGCTTTTCTTTATTTTTATGTCAATTTCCTAATACTAACACTACTTCCTAGAATCAAATGAAAATCTTTTTGTCTTTTTTCAAGAACCTTAATCCCTCGAGAGAACTGTCCAGGTAGTCCGTCATCGGGAAAAGTCCTCTATTTTTTGATTTTTTTTATAAGGATACTTACTACAAATGTAAACAACAAGAGACTCAGAGCTACTACTTATAGATGAATTTACTAACTATTACAAGCCATTAATTCAGTGAATATTACAGCTCCAAAAGATGAATTTACTAACTATTACAAGCCGTTAATTCAGTGAATATTACAACCCCAAAAGTATCAAAAGAAACAAACATTGTAATAGTTATGTACATTCATCCACAAAGAAAAAATGAATAACCCCCACCCTACACTTAGAACCGTGAGTTGTCCATAATGCACACAAATAAAGTAGAGTAGGGTTNATTACAACCCCAAAAGTATCAAAAGAAACAAACATTGTAATAGTTATGTACATTCATCCACAAAAAAAAATGAATAACCCCCACCCTACACTTAGAACCGTGAGTTGTCCATAATGCACACAAATAAAGTAGAGTAGGGTGNAGTTTTAATTAAGAACAAAAGGGTATAGGCTCGTACTGTGGGTTCCAAATAAAAGGTCTACATGCTCAAAATGGCTAACTAGGGATGATTTTATTTGTGGTAGCATTACAATTCAAAAAGAATCAAAGAAGGCCTAAAATCATATTTCAAACCGAGCAAAACCTAGGATTTCGCTTCAACTCACATGCAGGGCAAGTTCTAGACACAAATGTACTACATGGAACTATGCAAAAATCTCACCATACAATGGCATATGAATCAATTAGAATGGCTGCATTCCAACTCTCAATCAAAGCAAGTACAGAGTTAAGCAACAATTTTAATGCACAAGGCACAACAGTTAGCACAGGAGTCAAGAAAATGAGCCTAAGCATCACAAAAAATACTATTCTACTTTTCAAGGCAAAAATAGTTCTCACAAACTCATGGAGAAAGTTATAATCCACATGCTCAAGTCTAACTCTGTTGGTA
Organism: Nicotiana otophora; assembly: GCA_000715115.1. NCBI lineage: Eukaryota > Viridiplantae > Streptophyta > Magnoliopsida > Solanales > Solanaceae > Nicotiana > Nicotiana otophora. The sequence goes on along the minus strand of AWOL01S0016047.1, from coordinate 24,020 downwards.
TCAAACAAGTCACTGAATGTGCTGAATTCAGTCTGACTCTTTATATCCTACACTACTTTTCAAATAAAAGAAATAATACCCAGTTCAAAAATTCATCCATTGGAAAAGAACCGATGGCCAAAGAAAAATCAAGGGAGATTATTGCCTAATAGATTAAACTTTAAACTAACTACTCAAAGAAAATAAAATGTTTTTGTGCTTTTCTTTATTTTTATGTCAATTTCCTAATACTAACACTACTTCCTAGAATCAAATGAAAATCTTTTTGTCTTTTTTCAAGAACCTTAATCCCTCGAGAGAACTGTCCAGGTAGTCCGTCATCGGGAAAAGTCCTCTATTTTTTGATTTTTTTTATAAGGATACTTACTACAAATGTAAACAACAAGAGACTCAGAGCTACTACTTATAGATGAATTTACTAACTATTACAAGCCATTAATTCAGTGAATATTACAGCTCCAAAAGATGAATTTACTAACTATTACAAGCCGTTAATTCAGTGAATATTACAACCCCAAAAGTATCAAAAGAAACAAACATTGTAATAGTTATGTACATTCATCCACAAAAAAAAATGAATAACCCCCACCCTACACTTAGAACCGTGAGTTGTCCATAATGCACACAAATAAAGTAGAGTAGGGTGAGAAGAAACTCCCTCAAGTCGATGTGGAGGGAAGTTGAACCTCCTTCCTCTTGATCTAGAAATTGAACGAACACTTCACAGGCTGAGAAGGAAAGTCGAAGCTAGAACTAGAATAGAAAGAGAGTTGGCAGGTAATAAGGAGCGACCGGTGAAAGAAGCCGCAAGGTCCAATCTTTCGAATATGACTCAAGCTATTGTGAAGCCTGATATCACGGGTCATTTTGAACTCAAACAGTACATGGTCCAGCTGATACAGTCAACAGGGCAGTATGTGGGTCTATCTCATGAAGATCCGCAGTGGCATATTTAGAACTTCCTGGAAATTACAGATACTTACAATTATCTAAAAGTTTCCAAGGATTACGTCAGGCTGACATTATTCCCCTTTTCACTACTGAGGAAGCCAAATAATGGTTGCAAAAAGAGCCAGCGAACTCGATCCACACTTAGGATGATCTAGCATGAAAATTCTTAATCAAGTTTTTTCCCACTAAAAAGACAAAATCGCTGAGGAGCCAGATTCTTGTGTTCCAACAACGAGATAGAGAGACTCTTCGTCAAGCTTGGGAAAAATACAAGAATCTACTCAAATACTGCCCACATCATTGTCAGACTGATGGGGTATTAGGTCACACTTTCGTTGATGGGTTAGACCAGACGTCTAAGATGAATCTTGACTCAACTTGTGGGGGTAGTTGCATGGCAAGGTCGTCTAGTGAAATCCAACTTCACTGCTAATGATAATAATTGGCAAAGAGATAGGGAATCACCTAGAGCACTCACACTGAAGGCAGTAGGTGTAATTGAGCTTAATGATTTCTCATCCATGAGAGCAGGTATAGAGAAATTAGCAAATCATATGAATAGAATGACAATGCACCAAACGCAACAGATGCAACATGTGCAACAGATGTCGACATGTTGTGAGTTATGTGGTGAAGGTTACACGAGTGACATATGTCCTACGAATCCTGAATATATCTATTATGTGGGGAAACAGAGCAGGGGTCCGATGAATCAGCATACACAATATGGGAACACTTACAACCCAAATTGGAAGAATCACCCTAACTTCTCTCGGGGTGGAAATCAGGTGACTCAGAATCAATATAGGCCCCAAGGAAATTACAGTCAATCTTAGAAGCCACCCCAGCAAGTCGAGGAGAGTACAAATGACCTGTTAGAGAAGTTGTTGCTTGACAATCAACAACTCAGGACCGATTTCAGAAATCTGGAGAGGCAAGTTGGGCAGTTAGCATCAAATCAAAATACCAAGCCTGCAGGCACTCTTCCCAGTGATACAGAGAAGAACCCTCAAGTTAGTGTAGTCACACTCATAAATGGGAGGGAATTGAAAGAAGCACCAAAGAAGAGAAGAGATAAGCCTACACCTGAGGGGGAGTTGATTCCTAAGGCAACACCCGAGTCAAAGAAAGACGATGCAAGTTCAAAGCCAGTGAGTGCTGCAAGGCCACCACCACCTTTACCCCAAAGGTTACAGAAGAAGAATGATGATCACATGTTTAACAAATTTCTCTCTATGTTGAGCCAGGTTCAATTCAATATTCCATTGGTGTATGTACTTCGTGAAATTCCAAAATATGCTAAGTACATCAAAGATATAGTGGCTCACAATAGGAGATTGACTGGATTCGAGACAGTCATACTTATTGAGGAGTGCACCTAGAGGGTCTAAAACAAGCTTCTTCAAAAGCTTAAAGACCTTGGCAGCTTCACCACCCCTATACGGATTGGTAATATTGACGTGGGTCGTGCTCTTTGTGATTTGGGGGGCGAGCATAAATCTGATGCCCTTGTCATTTTTCAATCAATTGGGTCAAGGAGCTCCAATACCAACGATTGTGATATTGCAACTAGCTGATAGATCCATAGCTTACACTGAAGGAGTAATTGAAGAAGTGTTGATGCAAATTGGGAAATTCATCTTCCCAACGGATTTCATTATCCCCGATTATGAGGCTGATGAACAAGTTCCAATCATATTGGGACGACCTCTCCTGGCTACAGGTGATGCAATTGTTAACGTGATAAAGGGAAATATGATTACGAGGGTGGACAACGAGGAAGCAGTTTTCAATGTCTACAAGGCGATTCAACTTCGCCACCATTATGAGGAGTTGTCTATGATATCTATTGTGGAGGTGGATGAGAAAATGATAGATCAGAGTGTATATCTAGACGATTCTCTAGAGAAAGCACTCATGTTGTTCAATAGCTTGGAGATTAATGACGAGGTTGAGGAGATGATGCATATACTAGATGCGTCTTGTGTCTACATGCAAGGATTAAACCCCTTTGAGCCCTTAAACAGGACAAGTGGGCCTCCACCAAAGCCGTCGATTGAAGAGGCCCCAAAATTGGAACTTAAACACTTGCCCCCTCACATTTAATATGCTTATTTGGGTGGTTCTGACACTCTACCTGTTATTGTTTCCTCTGACTTGTCTAAATTGTAGGAAGAAAAGTTGTTAAGAGTGTTGCGTGAGCACAAGCGAGCTATTGGGTGGACAATGTCTGACATTAGAGGCATTAGTCCAGCCTTCTACATGTATAAAATCCTCATGGAAGACGGACACAAGCCAAGTGTAAAGCACCAGCGCCGCCTAAATCCAATCATAAAAGAGGTGGTACGAAAAGAATTGATTACGTGTCTCAATGCATGTATTGTATTTCCAATCTCTGATAGCAAATGGGTAAGCCCCGTCCAATGTGTGCCTAAGAAATGGGGGATTACTGTAGTGGTTAATGAAAATAATGACTTGATTGCCACAAGAACTGTGGCTGGGTGGAGAATTTGCATAGATTATAGAAAATTAAACAATGCCACTCGTAAGGACCACGTCCCCCTCCCCTTTATTAACCAAATGCTCGATAGACTAGCTGGACAAGAATACTATTGTTTCCTAGATGGCTATTCGGGGTAAAATCAGATTTCTATATCCCTAGAGGATCAAGATAAGACCACATTTACGTGTCCCTATGGCACGTATGCATTCAAGAGAATGTCATTTGGTTTGTGTAATGCACATGCGACGTTTCGAAGGTGTATGATGGCTATTTTTACTAACATGGTTGAAAGATTTGTAGAAGTGTTCATGGACAATTTTTCTATGTTTGGGTGTTCTTTTGATAATTGTTTAATGAACCTTAAGAAAGTGCTTGCTAGGTATGAAGAGATAAACTTGGTGCTAAACTGGGAAAAGTGCCATTTCATGGTACGAGAAGTTATAGTCTTGGGGCACAAGGTGTCCAAAAATGGTTTGCAGGTGGACATTAAAGATTTTTCAAAAAAGTGCTATTTCATCCTCGTTTCATTAAATATTTTTCAAAAAACTTTTCTCCTATGTGCAGGCTTCGTGAGAAAGATATCCCCTTCAAATTTGATGATGCTTGTCCGAGAGCATTTGAAGAGCTGAAGAACAGATTGGTGACTACGCCAATTATCATTGCCCCAGACTGGGCGCAACCATTTGAGTTGATGTGCGATGCGAGTGACGTCGCAATAGGAGTTGTTTTCGGGCAAAGGAGATGAACTACACTGTTATTGAAAAAGAATTATTTGTAGTGGTTTGGGCGTTTGACAAGTTCATATAATATCTAGTGGGAACCAAAGTCATCATCTACACCGATCATTCAATTATAAGGTATTTATTTGAAAAGAGAGACGCCAAGCCGAGGCTAATTCGTTGGTCCTCCTTTTGCAAGAATTTGACTTGGAGATCCGAGATCGAAAAAGAACAGAGAATCAAGTGGCTGATCACTTGTCCAGATTAGAAAATTGGAACCATGTGGCTGAGGGAGGTTCGATTAAGGAAATATTTTCGGATGAGCAGTTATTGGCAATCACCTCAAGTGAATCCCCTTGGTATGCAGACTACGTGAATTTTATTGCAAGTGGGGTGATGCCACCAGAATTGACACCTGATAATAGAAGATGATTTTTACATGATGTGAGGCTCTACTTATGGAATGAGCCATTCCTGTATAAGTAGTGCGCAGATCAGTTAGTACGAAAGTGTGTTCCTAAAGAGAAGATGAATGCAATCTTGCATGACTGTCATGCGTCTCCATATGGAGGTCATCACGGTGGGGATAGAACCGCCCAAAAAGTGCTGCAATTGGGTTTCTTATTGGCCAAAATTGTTTAAGGATGCACACGCCTTTGTTAGACAATGTGACAGGTGCCAAAGAACCGGAACAATCATGAAGAAGCACGAGATGCCTTTGCAAAACATTCTGGTAGTAGAGATCTCTAATGGTCACAGATACTTCTTGTTGGCAGTCGACTATGTGTCTAAGTGGGTGGAGGGCATTGCTCTTCCTACTAATGACGTAAAGGTAGTGGTAAACTTTGTACAAAAGCATATCTTCACACGCTTTGGGACTCCAAGGATGCTGATAAGTGATGGAGGAACTCACTTCTGTAACAAGATGTTGAACAACGTTCTAGCAAAGTATAGAGTAAAGCACAAGATCTCCACCACCAATCATACCCAAACGAGTGTTCAAGTGGATGTGTCTAACAGAGAGGTGAAGCAAATTCTGGAGAAAACAGTGAGTGGAAATAGGAAGGACTGGGCCGTAAAGCTTGAGGACGCATTATGGGCATATCAAACTGCATACAAGACTCCTATTGGAACAACTCTGTATAAGTTGGTTTATGGGAAGGCATGCCACTTGCTCGTCGATCTTGAACACAAAGCCGATTGGGTGATTAAAAAGCTAAATATTGATATCAACTTAGCCGTAGAGAAGAAGTTTCTACAACTCAATAAGCTTGATGAGTTTCGATTGCACGCGTACGAAAATGCCAAATTGTATAAAGAAAAGACCAAGAGGTGGCATGATAAGCACATCCAACATCGCGAGTTTGAGCCAGGTCAAGAAGTTCTCTTGTTTAATTAGAGGTTGAAGCTTTTCCCCGGAAAGCATAAATCTCTATGGGCGGGTCCTTTAGAAGTACTTAGTGTGAAGCCTCATGGAGCGGTGGAATTGCGTGATACGAGTTCTAGTGTGACATTCTTGGTAAATGGGCAGAGAGTAAAACATTATTGGGGTGGTGACATTGCACATCACAAGACCTTGATGGACCTGGCCGAAGCTTGAAAAATATGTTGCGTCGTGCCGCGACATTAAATCAGGTGCTTCTTGGGAGGCAACCCGAGCATTTTCTTTTATTTTGCGTAGTTTACTAAATTTTCCCGTTTGTTTTGTATTTTTAATTTTTTTGGAGTTCCTTAACTTTTATTTTGTTGGAGTTTATTCTTGTATGTATTTATATTAAAAATAAAGGGCTCCAGGTATGGGAAAATAGTGTGGATGCGTCGCATCCACCTTAGCATCCAAAAATTAAAGGCCAACTGCATAAGGCAGTGAAGAGCAGCCATCGCGACCAAGGTCGCATCCCACCAAAGTGTTGGGAAATCAGGCAGACGCGTCGCGTCCGAGCTCGCGCGCACAGGTAAGTTTCATCTTTTAACACTTCACATGCCTAGAATACCAAATCCTTCTCCCACCTTTTTTTCCTCTCAAACCAAATGCACTTCCACAGAAACACACCACCATTGCCTCCATTCCAAACGCCCAGTTATTTACTTTATCTAATTCTCTCCCTTAACTCTTCTATCTTCTTGTTTCCCTAAACAGTAGTGAAATCCCGACCCCAATTCCCCTAGGTTAGGTTTAACCCTATTTAGTTTCCCACATGAAACTAAGAGGGGAAACTGGAAAGTTTCGATGCTTTGCTTGCCGCCTCTGATTGGTTGTTGATGCTTGATGATGAAAAACTATAATTCCCATCATCTAAACAATTTTGGGATGGTATTTGAATTGCCCAACTGTTATAAAGCACTAGGCAAAACTGTTGCACTCCACATGTTTGACTAAATTCCTGAGAGGTAAATTTAGGCGCCAGCAAAGTCTGAGTAACCGAGCGACATTAGTACATGCTAGTGAATAGGTGTGGGGTCGTTTGAGTGATTTTGTGCAGCCGTATTAGAGTGTAGGAGCTACGGGTGCTCACCACTCTTTCACCTTTCGTTTTGAGGCATCTAATGGTAGTTAAGCGTCGGAGTGACCATGTTAGTGGCTGAATTAAATGAACTCAAGCTACTACAATATTTGTAAAGCATGGAATGCTTCGAGTCTGTGGTATACTATCCTAATAAGCTGACCTTATGGCACATTGCTTGACTGCTTGTATTGTAAAGTGTTACTTCAATTTGAATTATGTGCGCTCTATGCGTATTGGTATGTCTTGAGATTGAGTGTGGGGTTGCGAAAAGTATATGATGATATATTTGAGTAAATTCAAAGTGAGATATGGTAGGTAATTGAACATGCTTTGAGCAATACTTGAATCTTTTTCTCGTTGTGCATAATGATGTCTATAAGTGCATTGCTCACTCTTGTACTACCAGTTAGTTGATTCCTGCTAAAAGCCATGGCCTATGTTTGAATGAAGTAATAAATGGCATAAGCGTGCAGACGATTGGAAGTGCACACTCTTGCACAACTGCTTCACATCTGAAACTTCACTGTTCTGCAAACTAATTATTGACTTCTTTGTTTTGCAGGTACATAGGTTCCTAATGGAGGCAGCGAGTAAAACGTCCAAACAACAAGAAAGAGATAATGACAGGCAACTGCCTAAAAAGCCTACTGGAAAAGCGACAGGTGCTCCAAACCCACATAACAAAAGAAAGTGGACTGAGAAAGCGAAGGCACCACCGACTAGGTAGTTAATTGATGAATCGGAGCAAGAAGAGGAGGACCCATTAGTGAAGAGGACTGTGAAAAGGGGTACCACAAAAACATCATCAAATTCACCAAGCAAGGGGATAGAGTTCAGAGAACTGGTGCCGCACCAGACCAAATCCACCAAGAAGATTGATCCAAAAGATAAAAGGGAAGCAAAAGACTACCTCAGAATTTGAGTCCGAGTCTGATTCGGACTATAAGCTCACAAATGTCAACATGAGCAACAAATATGAGGGTGAACCAATTGACCGAGATGCTTGGGAGAAGAATTTTGTTATTGAAAAAGCATTCCGAGCTTATGAGAAGATCCTGGATTCAAAGAAATATATTCCAGAAAAGCCAATCAATATTGGAGCACTGAAGAAAAATTATCCAGATCTTTTGAAATCAATTTGAGAGGTGCAATAACGGCGACCTATCTTGAATGGCCACGACAAGGCCAACCTTACTATTGTCAGATATATTTACGCCAATTGGCGTCATTCACGGGGCAGCAATGTGAGAGTATGAGGAGTGGATATCAATGTCTCAACTAAAGCTCTGAACGAGTTTTTAGGGGTGCCACACACACAAATGGACAGGTATGACTCTATATGCAAAGAGCCTGATTACTGACATATTCAATCTGTTCTATGCCCTACCAAGAAAGATGCAAATTAGAAGCATGGGAGTGCTAAGTACCATTCTCTGGCCAAAGAATTCATGAACGCATTAGCACGTGTGGTTCTGAATTTCATATGCAACAGCTTGATGTCGTGCCAACACAAAACTAATGTCCCTAGATACCGAGCACTAGTGTTGTATGCTTTATTGCAAAGGATCCTGCTCAACTTGGGAGCCATCATGCACGACCAGATACAGCGCACCAGGATGAACTACAAGTGGAGGATGTTCTTTGCGAATACCTTATCGGCTTACTTAACGGAGATGGGAGTGCTATGGGACAAGGAGAATGATTACATCAAGGCTAAAGCTTCAGGACCATATGATGTTACTCATGTACTAGAGCCGAATAGGGGGAGGGCCTCTAAGTTCAATATTCAATAGTTGTTGAGCAGATGCAAGAGAGCAGGGCTGAGTTGATCGCGAATCATGCAGAGTTGAGTGCCACTAGAGGTGAGTTGATTCAGACTCGTACGGATCTAAGATGAGTCCAAGTTGAGTAGGCTACGATGATGAGGGAGGTATCACTACTCCTCCATGCTTCGGTCCAACGTACACATAGATATCTCACAGTTGCTTGCACCATCTGCTGCTGGACCATCCACTTGCTCCTCCTATAGTTCCGGGGTCTCTAGCCACTATGCCCACTGAGACCATCGTGCTGCATGCTACAGACTCAACTCCACCTGGTGAGGATAGGACTGTGACTGAGCCCCCTATTCGTGAGGATGCTATTCCAATGCCATAGGGGCCATGATAAATGTCGTGGATGCTTTGAGTACTCATTCAGTTGTTGCCGCTACTTCCGCCCTGTCTTTTCAGACCACTGCTGCTGATGCTCCTCCACAGACCATGGAGAAGCCCTCCATATCGACTTGAGGGAGTTTCTTCTTAACCTACTCTACTTTATTTGTGTACATTAGGGACAACACATGGTTCTAAGTGTAGGGTAGGGGTTATTCATTTTTTTTGTGCGGATGAGTATACTTAACTATTACAATGTTTATTTCTTTTGATACTTTTGGGGCCGTTATCTTCACTGAATTAATGGCTTGTAATAGTTAATAAATTCATCTATAAGTAGTAGCTCTCAGTCTCTTGTTGGTTACATTTGTAGTAAGTAAAAAAATCAAAAACAAATAGAGGACTTTTCCCGACGACGGACTACCTAGACAGTTCTCTCAAGGGATTAAGTTCCTTGGAAAAAGACAAAAAGATTTTCATTTGATTCTAGGAAGTTGTGTTAGTATTAGGAAATTGACATAAAAATAAAGAAAAGCACAAAAATATTTTAATGGCTTTGAGTAGTTAGTTTAAAGTTTAATCTATTAGGCAATAATCCCCCTGGTTTGTTTTGGCCATCGGTTCTTTTCCAAGGGATGAATTTTTGAACCGGGTATTATCTTTTTATTTGAAAAGTAGTGTAGGATATAAAGACTCAGACTGAATTCAGCACATTCAGTGACTTGTTTGATACTAACAGAGTTAGACGTGAGCATGTGGATTATAACTTTCTCCATGAGTTTTTGAGAACTATTTTTGCCTTGAAAAGTAGAATAGTTTTTTTGTGATGCTTAGGCTCAATTTCTTGACTCCTGTGCTAACTGCATGCCTTGTGCATTAAAATTGTGGTTTAACTCTGTACTTGCTTTGATTGAGAGTTGGAATATAGCCATCCTAATTGAATCATGTGCCATTGCTCGGTTTGAAATATGATTTTAGGCCTTCTTTGATCCTTTTTGAATTGTAATACTACGACAAATAAAATCATCCCTAGGTAGCCATTCTGAGCCTGTAGACCTTTTATTTGGTACCCACCGTACGAGCCTATATCCTTTTGTTCTTAATTGAAACTTTTGATCCTTGTACCTCTTAAGGCACTTTAATTGTAAAACGAGCGCTAAAATAAGTAAGGGGAATTTCGAGTGGAACCATCAAAACTGAGAAATGTGCACTTATTTTGTAAAATAATACCCCACTAGCAAAAATTGAAAATAGACAAAAAAGGAGACAATCTGGAAAATATAGATGAATGAATTATTGTCTTGTTCTTGCTAGTGGCATATAAATTGAAGTATTGTTTAAAGAAAGAAGGAATGTTTTGGGGGTGATATTGTTGTGAAATTGAAGTGGGGCTGAAGAAAGTTGCGCTTGAAGTGATTACCTGACGTGAGGGAACATGTTTCATGATGGATATGTGACTTTATTAAGCTCTTCAGTCAGAGCGAGTAAGTTGGCCTGAAAGTAGTTATGCTAGGGAGTCAGTTTCTGATGTTGAGATATCCCGAATTTGCTATTTGATTATTTTGAACTGTTCACTATTGTGCTTACTATGTTTTTTAGCATGGGGAAGAATGTCCGAGAATGCATGTGCAAAGAGCTAATTATTGGTATCAACCAAAGTCATGGGTGCTTGAGCTTAACTGAAATGTGTGGCTTGATAGCGATAAGCTTAATTTTGTTCGATCTATTGTAAGTTGATTCTACTTTTCTCGAGGACGAACAAAGGTTTAAGTGTGGGGATGGTGATGTTGGGCATACTTCTATATCTTATAATATTACTTTACTCATGTGTTAACCGCTTTTTGGTGCTATTTGATCTTTAAAATGCCAAACATGTGTTAATTATTGGTTTTATGACTAATTGAGTTATGTGTGATGATTTAGGGTGTTTGGAGTGCACACATATGAAGAAACGGTGCTGCAGCTATAGGAGAAGAGGGTGGATGCATCGCATACAACCTAGGAAAAGAGTGTATTTGGTGCACCCCTAGCAGTGAAGTCGGGCTAAGGCATCCGCCTTAGCATCCGCACCTGGGCACACCAGAGATGAAGGAACAGAGGGTGGATGCTCCAGCATGCGATGCAGAGAAGCTGAAGCTGAAGCTGAGACAGAATAGGAAAAGGAAAACTTTGGCCCACGACTTTTGTACGCAATATATAAGCCTAAAATGCCTCTTTTAGGTCATCTAACATATGAGGAAGCTGAGAAAAGCCATCACAAAGTTTGGAAACCACGGAATTCGTCTTGAGTTCTTGCGTTTTCCTTTTTTTATTAATTTTTATGTATTCTTAGGAAATATTTGATATTGCTACCATGAGCATGCATGGCTAAACTCGTTAGTTCTGGGGTCTGGGTGCTACATGAATGTTGACGTTTGAAGTTTGAATTTACGAGTTAGATTTTATCATATTCGGATGTTTATTTAATTTTATTTTTAATTATTTTGCATCTAACAGTGGAATACTATCTATGAATCTAGAGTTAAACTCGAAAGTGGGAATTCTAGATTGCATATAGGATTAAATAGAGCAAGTTCTGGAACCCGGGCATCGGGAAAAGGATTCACAATTAGGCGAGTAAGAACTCGATAGATTCTTATGAGTAACATTAACCTTGTCAATCAACAAACCCGATAAATCAATTAGTTAGTTTAAGTCTAGAACGCAACAAGATTGTTAGCTCGCCTATGACCTTTGAATATCCTCTCCTATTGACTGTTATCCCCAATTGCCTACGTATTTTAGTCGATCTCTAGTTTAATTAACTGTTTGATATTTTCTTTGGTTATTAATTAATTGCCTACCCATTTTGAGAAAAATCTCTTGAATAGATAATTTGTTTAAGTTTGAATCAGTCAAAAGTTAATCATAAGTCTCCGTGGCAACCACGTATACTTGCGTGTGTGTTTGGTCGCAACACATGACATGGAAATATTGACTGAAATACACATTTCGAGATACATGCAGTTACGGCTTCAAAGTTGTGCTTGAATAGGCATGTTCATTAGGATGAGTAATCTTGTACATTGGAGTTTAGAGATTGGATTTCTAGGGGTGAGACTATCGCTTTGGTTATGGTCAAAGGAAGTGCGTAAATAGTCAGATAGTCGGTTGTAGGCATCTGTGGCGGGTGACTAAAGGAGATTTGTTCTTGTTCGAGCTTGTGGATTATAGTATTTGGGACGTGGTTATCTACTTTGGTGTAGTGATATGTCTTGCTGGAGGTCTTGTTTGAGGAGTGTAGTTCGAGAGGCTATTGGCATTAATTTGGGTGTTGCGGGATGATGAACAAGTTGAGTAGGAACTTTTGATGCTCAAGGATTTATATATTCGATGTTCTGGGTTCCATGAGTTTTTAGTGGATGCGAGTGGTGTCGTTGATAATTAAGTTGATAGTGGATTGGATGTATATATTCGCAGTTGGGGCTAATAGTTTAGAGATCTCTTGTGTATTCATGAGTGAGAGTTAGAATAAGTTCTGAGAATTAGAATGGTGTAATGACTCGGCTGGTCGTATTGTGTATATGACCCTCATTCACCTATTTGACGTTTCGCCCACGCTTGTTTGATGTTTTGTGACTTGTGGGGATGGTTGGGTAGGTTCTGAGGAGCTTTTGGTGTAAATTGGAATACATAGTTCCTTTGTTTTAAAGCTTAAGTTGTAAGAGTTTATCAAGGTTTGACTTTTGTGTAAGCGGTCTCGGATTGGTGATTTGTGGATTGAAATAGGTTTGTATGGTAATTTTGGAGTTGGGCGTATGTTCAAAATCAGATTTGGAGGTTTCTAGGATTGCGTTGTAGAAAGTCGCTCCTGAATCAATTTCACGTTTTCCAAAGCATCACGAACCAAATATGTGCCCAATAGCCTAGCCTTGACAGGCTCAAACCAACCCACCGGAGAACGACATTGCTTCCCATATAATGCCTCATACGGAGCCATCTGGATGCTCGACTGATAGTTGTTGTTGTAGGCAAACACTGCTAAAGGTAGAGACTTATCTCAGTGGCTTCCGAAGTCTATGATACAGGCTCTTAACATATTCTCCAAAATTTGAGTGGTCCACTCAGACTGCTCGTCCGTCTGAGGGTCAAATACAGTGCTCAACTCAACCTGCGTGCCCAACTCGTGTTGAACCGCTCTGCAAAAATGTGAAGTAAACAGAGAGCCGCGATTCGAGATAATAGAAACAAGTACACCGTGCAAGAAAACAATCTCCCAGATGTAGATCTTAGCCAACTACTCTGAAGTGTGGGAAGTCATGACTGTAATGAAATGTGTATACTTGATCAGTCAGTAGCCCAAACTGCATCAAATCTCCTTATATTTGTGGCAAACCTACCACAAAGTCCATAGTGATGCACTCCCACTTCCACTGCAGTATGTCAATCTTCTAAAGCAAACCACTTGGTATCTGATGCTCATACTTAACCTGCTAACAATTCAAACATCAAGCAACATACCCAACGATGTCTTCCTTCATCCTATGCGACCAATAATGTTGCTTCAATTCATGGTACATCTTTGTAGCACCCAGGTGAATAGAATACCACAAATCATGATCCTCCTCAAGGATCAACTCTCTCATTCCATCCACATTAGGAGGACAAATACAGCCTTAAAGCCGCAACACACCATCATCACCAATAGTCACTTCTTTAGTACCACATCGTTGCATGGTATCCTTAAGGACAAGCAAATGTGGATCGTCATACTGATGAGCCTTAATACGCACAAACAAGGATGACTGAGATATAACAAATGTCAGGACTCTACTAGGATCTTAAATATCCAATCTTACAAATTTGTTGGCCAAAGCCTGAACATCCATATCCAAAGGCCTCTACCTAGATGGAATAAATGATAAACTCCCCATGCTCGCCACCTTTCTACTCAAGGCGTCTGCTACCACATTGATCTTCCTTAGATGACAAAGAATGGTGATATCATAATTCTTCAACAAGTCAACTATCTCCAGTACCCCAAATTCAAATCTTTATGTTTAAACAGATGGTGGAGACTCCAATGGCCTGCATACACCTCATAAGACACGTCATATAGGTAATTCCTCCAAATCTTGAGCGCGTGTACAATAGCTGCTAACTCCAAATCATGCACTGAATAGTTCTTTTCATGGGGCTTCAACAGGAGCGATGCGTAAGCAATCACCCAACCGTCCTGCATCAACACACACCCAATGCTAACTCGCGAATCATCATAATAAACCCTATATGATCTCAATCCTGAAGGCAAAACCAACACTGGAGTTGTAGTCAAAGTTGTCTTGAGCTTCTAAAAACGCTCCTCACACTCATCCGACCACTTGAATAGAGCGCCCTTCTGAGTCAATTTAGTTAAAAGGGCTGCAATAGATGAATATCCCTCTACAAAGCGACAGTAATAACCAGCCAAACCCAAAAGCTGTTGATCTATGTAGCGGTAGAAGGTCTGGGCTCTGCACTGCCAAAATCTTCTTCGGGTCCACTTTGATCCCATCACTAGATACCACATGACCCAAGAGTGCCACCGAGTCCAACTAAAACTCACACTTGGAGGACATAGCATATAGCTTCTTCTCCCTCAAAGTTTGGAGCACGATCCTCAAATATTGCTCATGCTCCTTCCTACTATGGGAATATACCAATATATCATCAATGAACATAGCACCAAAAGAATCCAATTAAGGTTGGAACACACTATACATCAAATGAATGAAAGTTTCTAGGGCATTAGTCAACCAAAACGACATCACTAGGAACTCATAATGCCCCTAACGAGTCCAGAAAGCAGTCTTAGGGATATTCGAAGCCCTGATCTTAAGATGGTGATACCTTGACCTCAAGTTAATCTTTGAGAACACCCTAGCACCCTGAAGTTGATCAAAAAAATCATCAATGCGCGGCAGTGGATATTTGTTCTTGATGGTAACCTTATTCCACTACCGACAACCAATGCATATTCTCATAGACTCATTATTTTTCTTGACAAAAAACATTGGTGCACCCCCAAGGTGAAATATTAGGCCTGATGAACGCCTTATCCAGCAACTCCTACAATTGTTCCTTCAGTTTCTTCAACTGTGTTGGAGCCATGTGATACGATTGAATAGAAATAGGATGAGTGCCTAATGCCAAATCAATGTTGAAATCAATATCCTTATCTGGTGGCATGCTTGGCAGGTCTAATTGAAACACCTCCGAAAATTCCCTCACTACTGGAGCAGACTCAAAGTAGGTGTATCGGTACTAACATCTCTGACAAAGGCTAAATACGCCAAACATCCCTTCTCAACCATCCATTGACACTTCAAAATGAGATCACTCTACTAGGAGTGCAACCTAGAGTACCTTTTCACTCCAATCTCGGCAACCCCAGTATCGACAACATCATGGTTTTAGCGTGACATTCAAATATAACATGGTATGGAGATAACCAATTCATACCCAAAATCACATCCAAATCTTACATATCTAACAATAGGAAGTCTGCCCTTATCTCAAAACCTCAAATAGTGACCACACATGACCGATAAACTTGTTCCACCATAATAGAATCACCAGTAGGTGTAGACAGATGCACATGAGCATCAAGAGAACCACAAGGCATATCCAAAAAGAAGAAAAGTATGATGACACATATGAATAAGTAGAACAGGGATCAAATAATATTGAAGCATCCTCTTGGCACACAGAAACAATACAT
Organism: Nicotiana otophora; assembly: GCA_000715115.1. Classification (NCBI taxonomy): domain Eukaryota; kingdom Viridiplantae; phylum Streptophyta; class Magnoliopsida; order Solanales; family Solanaceae; genus Nicotiana; species Nicotiana otophora. Next base: position 8,448 of record AWOL01S0016047.1, on the reverse strand, counting down.
GTAATCACTGCATCAGAAGCAACAACCTTTGTCCTCCCTGGGAACGCATAGCATCTAGCCCTTCCTCCACTAGACTAAGCTCCCCCTCTAGGACGACCACATCCTGAATGACCCCCACCCCGCGTTTGGCTGAGTGGGTGGTGTAGCAATCGGTGCAAGGATCATAGTCTGACCTCCCTGCTACACCGGACTTTTGAGAAGATGGGTCACAACAACCTCTTACCAGAATTGATTACGGGGCCTGAGTCGGAACCTGCGAACTAGAATAAATGCTAGAAGAACCTGGTACCGACAAAACCTGAATAGATAGAGCTTGGTAAGAACTCTGCATTGGGAGTGCACTAAATGAAGACTGCATAGAAGGTCCTCGACTGGATAGTGGTGAATGATAAATTGGCCTACTAGAATGGCCTCTCCCAAATCAACCTCGACCTCCAGACGAGACACCACTGAAGCTACCGGAATATCGCAACCTATTTTCCCTATCATGCTGTAACACCCCAAAAAGTTTCGAAGTACTTAAGTGGTAAGCCCGGTAACATTTGTAAAGCTAATAATGTTTCATGGTGTCAGACTAGGTTTACGTGTTTGAGGATTGTAGAATCACTCTGCGGACCGCATAATGGCCGCAGAGTGAGGCAGTTAATTGGGCCAATTGGAAGCAATTATGTTGTCGACTATGCGGCCGCATAATAGTTATGCGGTGCAATATGCGACCGCATACACAGACAGTTCTTTTAGCTATTTTGTAACCAACTATGCGACCGATATGCGGTCCGCGTATCGGTTATGAGATCGCATACCTTGTTCTGGAGCTCTATTTGGGATTTTTAAAACCCGACCCTATTTCGTTAAATACACTCTTTGGGTCATTTTTGAGCTATTATCTGATATTTTAGAGTGAGAGAGGGTACCCTAGAGTGAGAAGGTGTTCTCCAATATTTGTTCTTCAATTCTTGCTCAAGTTTTGGAAGATTAAGAAGGCAAGCTCACTAGGTCTTCATCCTAGAGGTAAGATTCTACACCCTAAACCCTAATTTCAAAATCATCTAAACATGGGTTGTTTGGGCATGAGAGTTGATTATTTTACATGCATGTGATATCAAGGGGTGTAGGAAGATTGTTGAACTAAGCATGGTAAAGATTTGGTTGTGGAATGATGGAATCCTCCATAAAAGGGACCTTGAAACCTTATGCACACCATGTGTTTGATAAAATGCTCAAATGAGCTAGAAACTTGATCATCTTCCTAATTGTGGTTCAATTTGTTATATTTCTAAAATAGATTGAAGTTGCTAAGAATTCTAGAACATTTTAGAGTTTAAGGAAGCTCAATTGAGGTATGTTGGCTAAACTCTTCTTTAAGAGTTGGAATTTTCATTATCCTTGTAAGTTCCTAGATGTTGATTATAAATCGAGTATTCCGATAAGTTTTGTGATGAATATATATGTTCAATTTGTATTTCAAATGCTCTTATCATATTGCATTATAAATTGAGGATGTGTCCCAAACTATGGATTACGTATCCATATGTTAAAATTTCTAGTCGTGATTTATGTGAAAGGTATTATGCCAAGTTATTTAGAGATTGTGATTGTGATACACCTCCACCCGTATACATTGGTGTGAGGCAGCATGACCACTTTATGTAGGGATTATGGCATAGAGATTGTGATTGTGATACACCTCCACCCGCATATATATTGGGGTGAGGCGGCATGAACGCTTTGTGTAGGGATTATGATATTGTGGGACTGTACCTCCACCCGCTTACATTGGGGTGAGGTGGTACGACCGCTTTGTGTATGGTTTTGGTATTATTGTGGCACCACCACCCGCATACATTGGGGTCAGGCGGCATAGCCGCTTTGTGTTGGTATTGGTATCATTGATGCATTTCCACCCGCATACATTGGGGTAAGGCGGCATAGCTGTTTTGTATAGGTTCTTGGTACAATGGTTATACATCCACCNCCCGCTTACATTGGGGTGAGGCGGTACGACCGCTTTGTGTATAGTTTTGGTATTGTTGTGGCACCTCCACCCGCATACATTGGGGTCAGGCGGCATAGCCGCTTTGTGTTGGTATTGGTATCATTGATGCATTTCCACCCGCATACATTGGGGTAAGGCGGCATAGCTGTTTTGTATAGGTTCTTGGTACAATGGTTATACATCCACCCATATACATTGAGGTGAGGCGGCAGGGCCGCTTGATTAGAGTTGTGGTATTATGCGTACACCTCCACCTACATACATCGGGTGAGGCGGCGGGGCCGCTTTGTGTGAAGATGGTTATATAGGATCTCATCTTAAATCCTATAAATGTTGTTGATAGCTTTTAAGAAGCTTGCTATGGTTGAGACAGTTATCTATATTATTCTATTGCTTTACTAGTTCATCATAATTATCTTGTATTTCTAAATTCTTAAATTGGTGTTTAGTTTTCATACTAGTACTATTCGACGGTACTAA
>AWOL01S0016044.1:38187-54506 GCA_000715115.1 Nicotiana otophora | reverse complement strand
TTAAAGTAGCAGCTTACAAGCAGCTTACACAGCAGCTTGCAGTAGTAGCTTACACAGCAGCTTACAGTAGCAGCTTACACATCAGCTTCCTTTCTTCTATAAATAGAGGAGAATTCAGTTNAGAAAAATGTGGTTTGGAATGTGAGAAAAGACCCACAATTTTATACGAAGACAATGCTGCATGCATAGCCCAATTGAAGGGAGGATTTATAAAAGGAGATAGAACAAAGCACATTTCACCAAAATTATTCTACACACACGATCTTCAGAAAAATGGTGACATTGATGTGCAACAAATCTGTTCAAGCGATAATCCGACAGATTTATTCACCAAATCTTTACCAACTTCAACTTTTGAGAAGATGGTATACAAGATTGGAATGCGGAGACTTAAAGGTTTTCATCAGGGGGAGTAAAATACGCGATGTACTCTTTTTTCCTTGTTAAGGTTTTTTCCTACAGGGTTTTCCTTATAAGGTTTTTAATGAGGCAGCTAGCAATGCGTATTACTAAATATGTGTACTCTTTTTCCTTCACTAGGATTTTTTCCCACAGGGTTTTTCCTAGTAAGGTTTTAACAAGGCACATTATCTTTTAATGAACATCCAAGGGGGAGTGTTATGAATATATTACATTATGGATGTTCATTTAGTACTCCGTTGTAAATAAGCTTCATGAAGAAGCTTATCCATATGAGGCTCCGCCGTAAATATGTTTATCCATTTAGTACTCCATTGGAAATAAGCCTCCTGAAGAAGCTTATCCTTTCGGTACTCCGTTATGGATAAATATTACCTATGGTAGAAGATTATCTATATGTGGTACAACACCTTAAAGTAGCAGCTTACAAGCAGCTTACACAGCAGCTTGCAGTAGTAGCTTACACAGCAGCTTACAGTAGCAGCTTACACATCAGCTTCCTTTCTTCTATAAATAGAGGAGAATTCAGTTTATTATGTACATAAGTTTGAAGTTTGAATAATATATCAGTTTCTCTCTATACTTGTCTTTACTTTACTGTCTTTATTTTGTAACAAAATCAAACTATTTTCTCGTCCAAACTGTTTTAAAAACTAAATGAGGGAACTAAAACAGAAAATAAAATAAAATGTCCTACAGGTAGTTTAATGGTTAATAAATTGTAGTTTGAAAGCTTCACCAGTTTATTCAATATAGCAAATACTGATTGCAAACATCTAACGAAAGCATCGATTATTCATCTTTAATTTGTTAATGGAGTATATATTAATTCCATTCGAGGACATAAAAGAGTGCAATTACCATATTATATTATTGTCATTAAAAACAAGACGTCCTTGTTCGTAGTGATTGCAGAAATCTCTCTCGACTACTAGGTCCAAGGCGAAGTGCATCAATAATTATTTTTAAGCCCGCTATTTAAATTATATTCATAATTTATAATATATTTAAAGATTAATTAATTTACTCAAATTTCAAGACTACGTATACTGTTTGGTCAAGCTTCTTTTGAGGCAAAAATATTTTTTTTTGTCAAAAGTATCTTTTTCTAAAATTAAGGTTTTTGGCCAAGCTTTTGAAAGGAAAAAAAATACCTTTGAGGAGAAGCTGAAACAGTTTTGGGGAAGCGGAAATATATAATTTCTCTCCAAAAGCATTTTTTTTAAAAGCACTTTTGAGAAAAATACACTTAGAAGCAGTTTTTTAAAGCTCGGCCAAACACTAATTGATGCTCAGAAGTGCTTTCCAAATTAATTCGCCAAACACAAACCGCTTCTCATCAAAAGTACTTTTGAGAAAAAGTACTTTTGGAAAAAAAAATACTTCTCAAAATAAGTTGATTTTTGCAGCTTGACCAAACGAGCTATAAATGTCCTGAATTTTTGAACTACTAATTTAAAAATCAGGGCATAAGATTCGAATTTCTGGACACAATTTTTCAACTTTAGGACACGATGTCCTGAAGTTTGAATTTTGAGGTTTAAACTTTAGGACGTCGTGTCCTGAAATTTGAATAAAATTGGCTAATTTTTAAATAATTATAAATTGTGAATATATTTTAAACACCATACTTAAAAGTAGCTACCTAATGTCATTACCAAGACTGGTAACTGGTCTCGGAAAAAAAAAGAAACATTAAATGCCATTTTTTGCCTCAAAAATAAAAAGAATCATGGCATCTTACTCTCTCCACAGGAGACTGTTAAAACAGAAAATGATTATTTTGCTATGCTATCTTTTCTTTTAGGAAAATTGATCATAATAAAATTACATGGTGTGTTGGGATGGTCAAGATTATTTTACCTTTAATCAAAAGTCTCGAATTCAAGCAAATTTAAATTAGTGGAATTAGTAAACTTAATGATCGTTGGATAATTAAATAAAAATATGAAGAAAATGCTTACTTGAACACATTGCATGTACCAAGAAATAGGTGCATGACATATGCCTTTTGTTACATAAGACTAATTATTTAGCTATTATCTAATAGCATGCATTCTCAATTTATTTTATCAATTAATCGTATCCTCTTTATTTGACAATATTTTTTGTTTAATCTGTTTGAAAAAGAATAATAAATTTCTAAACTTAAAAATAATTTAACTTAATTTTTTTATTTTACCCTTTTTATAACTATATAAATACAACAACAACAACAACAACAATAACAATAACATACCCAGTATTATCCCACACTGTAGGGTCTGGGGAGGGTCATGTACGCAGACCTTACCCCTACCTTGTGAGGATAGAGAGGTTGTATCCAATAGACCATCGACTCAGGAAAGTATAAGCACCACACTAATGAAAATATAAACAAAAAGGGACAGTATCAAAAACTATATAAAAGCAGAATAAAAACAACAAGACAGTAAGGTGATCAACAATGAAATAAAATAACGGTTAGTCATAAAAACCTACTATCAATATAAAGTGAGACCGTGTGCCAATACTACTGTTATGAATACTCTAAACTACCTACTTTACTACCCTAATCCTCGACCTCCATACCTTCCTATCAAGGGTCATGTCCTCGGTCAGCTGAAGATGCGCCATGTCTTGCCTAATCACCTCATCCCACCTCTTCTTTGGCCTACCTCTATCTCTCCGTAGGACCTCCAATCTCAACCTCTCACACCTCCTCACTGGGGGCGTCTGTGCTCCTCCTTCTCACATGACCAAACCACCTAAGCCGCGCTCCCGCATTTTGTCCTCAACAGGGGCCACACCCACCTTGTCGTGAATAACCTCATTTCTGTTCCTATCTAACCTGGTGTGCCCGCACATCCATCTCAACATCCTCATCTCTGTTACCTTCATCTTATGGACATGAGCGATCTTGACTGGCCAACACTCGGCCCCATACAACATCGTTGGTCTGACCACCACTCTGTAGAACTTACCCTTAAGTTTCAGCGGCACCTTCTTTTCACACAAAATACCGAAAGCGAGTCTCCAATTCATCCATCCCGCACCAATACGATGAGTGAAATCTTCATCAATCTCCCCATCCCCCTGAATAATAGACCCAAGGTACTTAAAACTCCCTCTCCTAGGGATGACCTGCGAGTTCAGCCTCACCTCCCCTTCCCTTTCTTGAGTCTCACCACTGAACTTACACTCCAAGTATTCTGTCTTGGTCCTGCTCAATTTGAAACCTTTAGATTCCAGGGTCTGCCTCCATACCTCTAATTATGCGTTTACACCATCTCACATCTCGTTAATCAATACAATATCATTTGCAAATAGCATGCACCACGGCACATCCCCTTGGATGTATCGCGTCAGTATGTTCATCACCCGAGCAAATAAAAAAGGGCTGAGTGCCGACCCCTGATGTAACCCCATCATAACCGGAAAATGGTCCGAGTTCCCACCCACTGTCCTCACTCGCGTCTTTACTCTATCATACATGTCCTTAATCACCCTAACGTAGGCAACCGGTACACCTCTAACCTCCAAACATCTTTACAAAACCTCCATCGGAACTTTATCGTACGCCTTTTCTAAGTCGATGAACACCATATGCAAATCCTTTTTTCTCTCCCTATACTGCTCTATCAATCTCCTAACAAGGTAGATGGCTTCTGTAGTTGAACTCCCCCGGTATAAACCCGAACTGGTTTTCGAAAATAGACATACTCCTCCTCACCCTTAGCTCTATCACTCTCTCCTAAATTTTCATAGTATGGCTAAGCAGCTTGATACCCCGATAGTTATTGCAAATTTTGGATATCACCCTTGTTCTTGTATACAGGAACCATCGTGCTCCACCTCCACTCTTCGGGCATCTTCTTCGTTCTAAAAATGACATTAAATAACCTAGTGAGCCACTCCAAGCCTGCCTTGCCCGCACTCTTCCAAAATTCCACCGGAATTTCATCCGGCCCGGTCGCTTTGCCCCTGCTCATCTTACGCATAGCCCCCTCAACTTCATCAACTCTAATCCGCCTACAATACCCAAAGTTACAACGACTCCCGAAGAGTTTCAAATAACCCAGTACAATACTCATGTCCCCCTCCTAGTTCCAGAGACTATAGAAGTAGATCTGCCATCTCCGCCGAATAAGCCCCTCATCCAACAAAACTCTACCTTCTTCGTCCTTGATGCACTTCACTTGGTCCAAGTCACGCTCCTTCCTTTCTCGCGCCTTGGCTAACTTGAGCAACTTTTTATCCCGCCTCGACCCTCGAGTTCCTCATAACTATATAAATATTATAATATATTTAAGAATTAAGATTGTAAATTTCAAAAGTATTTGTTATTTCTTAAATTTTGTGTCCGATAATTTATTTCACATAAGAAATTTTTGTGAGTAATCTAATTTAGAAATTTTTGTTATTTCTAAGACTATTAAGAAATAGCTCATGCGCGAATAATCTAATTTCCTGCTATATATATCCAGGGGCGTTGGTTGCCGAAAAAAAGAAGAGAGAGAGATACCCAGTGGCAGGGGCGTTAAATAACCACCTTCGCCGCTTCCAAATTTCTACTTCTTTCTTCTTGGCTTCCCCTCCACTTTCCCTAGTCCAAATCACATAAGACACATGGACATATAGAGACAGAAATTTGATCAAATATATCTAAAATAATACTCCCATTCTTTTTTTCTTTTGTTAATGATTGAGTAAACCCATGTAGTTATAAAATTACGTATAATTATCAAACGGAAAGAGTTTCTATTTCATTTCAAAAGATGTCTCTAATGGCGGCAAGGACGAGGATTACCAGAGCGCTCTGCAATTTACCGCACAAACCAAAGTTGCAGGTGGTTCTTGGAAATGGGCCTGATGGGATTTGGGTCGACCCAATTGGGAGTCCGGTGTCATCATTTTCCACGTCGGCTGCTGTTCAGTCACCGGTAGAAGAGTCGCCGTCGAGGCTATTTGGGCTAGTGAAAGAGTATGAAGATTATAGAAGGGCTTTATATGGTGGGCTTACACATAAAGCTCTTCTTGTTGATGCTGTGGGTACCCTCGTTATTCCCTCTCAGCCCATGGCTCAGGTTTGTTCATGGAATAATAATTTTTTTCAATTTAAAAATGCATGCAATGCTTAGTTTATTGAAGAATGTTAGCCTTTCTTTGAATTTCTTGATCATCTGTGCATTTTCTGCAGCTATAATTACTGCGCTATTGTAGAACCAATATTCAGTTTCTTGATTTTACCTTTTCGTTTTTCTTTTTCTTCACCTAGTTTGTGTCCAGAGGTTAGTACTTTTTGCAGTCTTCATGTTATGACTTATGAGGTATTCTTTCTTTAGAGAACTACTACAAATCAAATGCTTTGGTGTAAAGTGAACAATTTATCTTTCTACTTTTAGCATCTCTAGTTGTTCTCCTTCTGATGTAAAATTTGTTAAAGTGAAAGTAATTTTTTCTGGATCTGCTAGTGCTGCCAAATGAGAAACTACTACCCATTTATCTTCTGCTTGTAGTATGTAAATTTTTTTGGTTCCCACTCGGTGTCCGGTACCAATTTTGGGGCCCGGCTAGTTCGGATGGGAAAATGTTTCCAACCAGAATTTTTACCGGTTACGAACCCGACACCTCTCATTAAGGGTGAATAATGCTTCTAATGAAAACTTTACTAAAGAAATGATTTTTTCTCGATCTAATTTTGAAGATATAAGAGCCACAAGAGCTAGTAACTATTTTTCTTTCTGCTTGTAGTATCTCTGATATTCCTTCTCTCTACATGAAAATTTATCATATCAATAAGTTTTGTAGATTTTGTTTTTTGAACCTTAGTTTCTAAGGTTTTTGTGGATTCATTGTTTACGACTTACACTCTGTGTCTCATTCCCCACGATGTGTTTGAATAATTTGGATAATTTTTAGATATTTTGGTGCTCCTCTGTGTATGTGTGTGTACACATATATATGTTTTACATTATCTTGACTCTTTCGTTATGGGCAGGCAGAGATACTACTATCTTATTGTCTTTCTGCCTCAGTTCTTAATCTCTTTTTTCCCTTACATGTTGTCTTTTTACTATTATTGAAGTTGGTTTTATGGACTTCTCTCTGTATATTCTGCTTGTCCCGTTATGTTCAGTTTGGTCTTATTCACTATATTTTAACCCTCTTGGATATTGCAGATTTATAGGCAAATTGGTGAGAAGTATGGAGTGGAGTATTCTGAAGCTGAGATATTGAAAAGATACAGATGGGCTTATGAACAGCCTTGGGTTAGATCTAGGCTCAGGTATCTGGTTTTGGTTGTAATTTATATCTACAGTAACTTGCTCCCATGTTGAAAAATATTTTGTTTCTTAAACCTTTGAAAAAAACACCATTAATCGCTGCTAATTATGCTCTGCTTAGGTTCTTTGTTGTTTGGTCCTATTCGTTTATATGCAATATGTTTTTCTTGAAATCTTTTGCTGAAAGATTATGTTTCTCCTGGATGAAGAAATGCTATTTGGATAAGTTAAAGTTTATTGATACAAGGGAATGCTGTTCTTTCTTTCACTGTTACATTTTTTCTGCTTTGAAATGGATAATCATTAAAAACCAAGTTAAAAATTGATAGATATAGCGACAGAGGAGATTGAAACAAAAACTTACAGACAAAAAGAATAAAAGAAGTTTCGCCTGGCTTGAGAATAAGAGATACTCTCCTTGGCTAATATATGCTTGTTTGGAGAAAAGGGTATAACTTTTTTTTTCCTTGCTTTTGATTGTTGAGAGAAGTTGACTTAGCTTGCCTGCTAAAGAAATCCATATCTTTTGTTTTGATCGTTGTCTTTCTCTTGTTGATAAGATTCTAGGTTCTGAGTTAGCTTGAATAGCTTGCTCTTTAACCTTTGTGCATCCTGAGACGTGCTAATCCTCTTTCTCCAGATTATTCAACGAATTTATATTGTGATCTGTTCCCTTGTGTGTTTGTCTAGTTATGTAGTACAGTATTACTTTATAAAAGTAGAATGCAAGTTTTGGTAATTCTTATTAAAAGCATGTGTCTTGGTTAATTACAAGTATCTGGTTAAACTTGTATATATCTTGAACTTCTGGAGAACTATGCCCTTCAAAAATTTTATTGTTCTCGTTCAACAATTAAATTTATTTATTTGACATCACAGTCGTAAGCAAATAATTGTGTGCACATCATGGACCATAACTTTTATACACTTCATGACCGGATGTTGATATCTAATTAGTTTGAAATCATACATGGTATTGTTATAATTTGATGATGACCTTTAAATCATCTTTGATATTTGAGTGAATTTCTCATCTGCAACAGAAAAAACAGGAATTATTAATGATATGAGTTGCATGTTGCAGATATGTTAACGATGGAAGACCATTTTGGCAACATATAGTTAGTTCTTCGACTGGTTGTTCTGATTCTCAGTACTTTGAGGAGCTATATAGCTACTATACTACTGAAAAGGTTGGCTCAGTTTGAGATACTGTGCTATTTCTGTTGACTGCAATTTGGTTTATAAGAAGACACTTAAATTTTCTTTTATTCGTCATTCGTCAATAGGCTTGGCATCTTTGTGATCCAAATGCTGAGAGGGTATTCAATGCTCTTAGAACGGCAGGAGTAAAGTTGGCTGTAGTGTCAAATTTTGACACCCGACTGAGACCAGTGTTAAGGGCTCTGAACTGTGATCACTGGTTTGATGCTGTAGCCGTGTCAGCTGAGGTAATGTGTTGTTATCTTTTCTTTTGCTTCCTTTTCTTCCTTTATGATCCAACATCTGATTTTCCTTTTGGCTTTTAAACAGGTAGAAGCAGAGAAGCCTAATCCAACAATATTTTTAAAAGCTTGTGAGTTACTAGGAGTAAATCCAGAAGATGCTGTTCATGTAGGCGATGATCGTAGGAATGACATTTGGGGTGCTAGAGATGCAGGTTGTGATGCCTGGCTGTGGGGAAGTGACGTTAACTCCTTCAAAGAGGTAGGCTCTCTTTTTTGCTGTTTTTGCCATAACTTGCTTTTTTGGGTTAAGTTACCTAACAAAAGAAGAAAAAAACAAAGATCTGCTTGCATGAATTTGATTTAAATTTTCTGCATATAATGGTAAAGTTGCTGTCATGTGACCGGAGGTCACGGATTCGAGTCGTGGAAACAACCTATTACAGAAATGCAGGGTAAGGCTGCATACGATAAACCCTTGTGGTCCGGCCCTTCCCCGGACCCCGCGCATAACGGGAGCTTAGTGCACCGGGCTGCCCTTTTATAATGGCTGGCAAACACTTTTGTGATCGAGCAAGAATTTCAATTTTTTTGGGTTCTGAATTTTAGAACGACGACTTCAAGTGCTAATAACTTGGTTTTAAATTTTATGTGTACATATTTGATAAATTCCTTAAACAAATACATTGTTTGAGCGAAAGCTACCTCCGCCTCTGTTTGTGATGGCAATACCAGCCGTAAATATGAGGTTAGACCGGAAGTTGGCATGCATTGTGATGTTTCTCATTTTTCCAACTCATCTTGGTAGAACCAAATGCATTGGTCCCTATTCACTAGAACTAGAATTCTTTTCATAACTAGTTGCAGTAACTTCTTAGCTCTGGCTTAATCCCAAGTGGTGCCAACAATGAGATGTATCTAAAGTTTTTTGACTCATCCTAGCTGGTACAATGTAATGGATCAGTCCCGAATCACGATAATACTTATCATTACTAGCTACAGTAACTTCTTAGTTTTGACTAACTTTAATCTTTCGCCTGAAAATGTTGCATGAACCTGACATTTGGCTCTGTGCAGGTTGCTCAGAGAATAGGTGTTGAGGTCTGAAAGGGTAGATTGCTCTGTTACCAAAACTTAATCGATGCTTTCAGTGTGTAAAAAGCCGCTTCTTGTGTATCTTCTCATAATCCCATGTATATATTCTGCTTTTGTAATCAGTGTGAGACAGATCACCAAGGCCTTTTGTTGGTGGGCAATGTTTAGAGTGGAATAAACAGGCTGTAGAACTTTGGTTTCTCAATGCTATATTTGTTAGTTGCCTCTCTGGTTTATTGGAGTAAGCTGGTGTTCTACCTTATTCATCTTTTCTTTCCTCACCTCAAGAGGAGATAAACAAGCAATCAAATCAAAACCAGTTAATCTGAGATGAAAAGAATGTGTAATTGACTTTGATTAAAACTTATTCAGGACAGAAATTTATGCTTTCTTTAACAAACATGCTAGACTTCTATGAAACTATTATAGAAAATAGAGGGAAACAAATCTCAAAATTTGCAGTAACTAAAATGTGGATCCATAACCTTTCAACCCTTTACTCCTTGTCATCAACTTTAGCCTTAGCCTCTTGCTGTTAAGAAATTCAATCAAGCCTCAACAATGCAGGGTCGAGCTTTTCGATGTGATTTGTTGTGAAAAATGTAATCTTCCCAGAGGGTCACTTATCCCAGCACTACTCCAACCGAAGCATGTTTTGCTTTAGAGTTATGACAGAATCCGGGGCAGGTATGATCGCATCCGTTATTCCTAGAATTCGAAATTCTGTTAACTTATCTCTTTTTCGGTAGAACTACGAATCATAAGGATCAAAATAAATAATCTAACGTTAATAAATAGGAAATTTCAATAAACAAAGAAAGAGAGTTTCAGCAAAAGTTGAGATGCACGAGTATTTTTCAGGGGGTCACCCATCCTAGTACCACTATAACTGTCACGACTCAAATTTTCCTTCGTAGGATGTCGTGACGGCACCTAAACTAGGTAAGCCTAACACTTACTGAATTAAAGACATAATTTAACCAGAACAACTACGAAGCATGAAACTGGAGTTTCCATAGTAAAACCAATGATCCTAAGTGCAATGCAATACCCCAAAACCGATAGTACAAGTCATACGCTCTATTGAGTTTGCTGGAAAATCTCTAAATACAACTGTTCGGAATAGAATTAAACAGTACAAGTACAATATCAGAAGGTGGCTCTGAGGCCTGCGAACGCGACGACAAGTTTACCTTGGGTCTCCACAACAATGCTCGACTAACTAGCAAATAATCAACATTATCTGATGCACCTGGATCTGCACAAAAAAAGTGCAGAAGCGTAGTATGAGTACACCACTGTCACGACCCAAACCGTAGGGCCGCGACGGGCATCTGATGCCTAACTCAACCGAGTACCAACGTAACGTATCATTCTTATCATACTATCATAGGTAAATGAACCGGAAAGGCCGTCATGAGATAACTAGAATAAAACATAAGGGAATACTAAACATAGGATGACCCAACATGATATAAAAACTTAACATGTGACATACGAGCCTATAAGACCGACATAATCATTTGTATACTCAATACATAGGCCGATAAGGCCATACAAGTATCCATATACATGTCATCTTTCTACAAGCCTCTAAGAGTACATAAATATCATAAAGGCCGGGACAAGGCCCCGTCATACCAATCAATACATATTCAAATCATACTGACCAAATAGGCAACTCTGGAGTAAGTGGAGTGCACAAACACCTTCTGCTGAGCTGATAGCCTACTAGGAGAACTCTCAACCTGTTTATCGGGACCTGCGGGTATGAAATGCAGCGTCCCCATGCAAAAGAAATGTCAGTACAAATAAAGTACCGAGTATGTAAGGCATGAAAGAAACATATTAATCAGGTGGTGGTGCGTATATAACGCCATAACCTTTTTTATATCTCATATACATATAATATACACGTATATAATGCCATCTGGTCATGGGTCAATATACATGTATAAATGAATGCAATGCATAAGGAAGTAAATCTATAAGATCTCTCAGAATATCATAAGACCCATAAACAGACGATATGATAGTGGGACATATAGGGAATCAAGAACATAGGCAACCCTAGTACTTCTAGGAATAAAATTATTTGTGAAAGTTGCGTACTTGCTCATTTCTTGCATCATATGGATCATGCCAAAAAGGAAAGAAGTGATAGCCTTAACATACCTTATCAAAATCTTTCCAATCACCAAGTTGAACTCGCCTCTTCGTACCTTAATCTAAAACAACAATAATAATGCTATCATTAAGTTACGAAAGGTACAACTATTGCACAACGAACGACAGACTTATTTTTTATTACAACGGGCAGCATCTTCCCTATAATACTTACTTACTTCAAACTCAAGATAACACCAAACACAACAATATAAACATGTATACATTATTTTTCAACCTTATATACACCACAAAATACTACAAAACAGCCCAACACACCCCAATCCCTTCATACACAAAACGACCACCGTAGTAGTGTCAAATGGCTCGAAAATATTACGATGAATGACTAGCCCACCACCCTGAATTTATGTGGTGTTTCTCCAAAACCTTACTCCTCCAAAACTCTATAAAACAGTAGTAAAACACGTAGCGCAACAGCAACACAAAACAATCCACAAAATAGTCTGCTACAAGTGAATAACTCGAACTCACGGCTTCCGATCACCGTCCCGTGAGTTCTAACTATTAGGAAATGAATTTATCAACCTTCCTTGATATTTAAGCGATTAAATACAGAAATGTTTTCTTAACTATGAAGTACCTTCCAAAACTCAAACTACAAAGAAAAAGAGAGGCGATATAGCGATACTTACGTCGTAGGGGTTGTTTTAATGTTATCGTTTCTTGATTCTGTGCTCGGGATGATAATCTTGTTTGAAGATCTTGCACAGAGCTTAAGAATAAAGTTAGGGGTCTTATTTGATTGTGTGTTCTGGAAAATTGAATAAAGAAACGAGATAAGGATATAAATATCCATTTTGTTTGAAAAGTCAAAAGGTGCTACTTGGTACCCTCGCATTGGTCCTTCTTCCAATGCTTATAACTTTTTATCCGGGCGTCGTATGAATGAATGGTTAAGAGAGTTGGAAACTAAATTCCAAGACCTTCAATTTGGTATATAATATGTCCCAAAAAGAACTCATATAGCACACGAAATTTATTTCTCAAAAAGCTTTGTTATAAGGTAAATCCTTAGTCGGTTGTTTCGCAACTTTAATCCGATTTTTTCCAAACTTCATATTTTCTATCCAAACATCATATATAGCCATATTATGACTTTAAAATCATTTAAATCATGATTAACAAGTCTCATATTCATTACGTCACCTTGGGACGCATATGGTGTAATAATCTCCCCCCCTTATAAACATTCGTCCTCGAATGTTAAACTCCCAGAAATCTATAGAAATTTTGGCAGAGTATCCTCTGTAACGGTACTACTACCTACTTGTCACACAACAAACCCAACAATACAAATCCACACAGGACCACAATCATCAATAACACCAATGACCTCACACGACCAATAACAATAACTAACATAAGAATCAAGTACCATATACGTACCTAAAGGTTGTGATGTCTCAATCTGATCCTCCTACGGAAGTGGAAACAAGTGAGGATACCTAGTCTTCATTTCTTCTTTAGCTTCCCAAGTCATCTCCTCCAGATTATTGTTAATCCAAAGTACTTTAACCGAAGCTACAACCTTAGTTCTTAATCTCCGAACTTGCCTTACACAAAGTTAGGCAAGATATTTACCTCAAAGAAGCTATATCATTGCTCTAAAATGACCTTCTCGAGTGAAACAACCTCCGGGTGGCTCAAATCTAGCCAAAATTATTTCAAATCGTAAATAAAACTAATAGGAAACAATTCCGGATAATAAAGTTTCAATCCTTAACAAAAACTAAAATTTCAACCCCTGGGCCTGCACCTCGGAACCCGATAAAATTTACAAAACCTTAACATCCATTCCGATATGAGTCCAACCATACCAAAATTATCAAATTCTGATATCGAATCGCCCTTCAAATCCTCATTTCACATTTTGAAAGAGTTTTACAAAATTTCCCATTTTCTTCCTTTCAATTCACTGATTTAATGATACAAATAAGTATGAAATCATGAAATATAATCATTTTCGGTTAAGGAACAGTTACCCAAATCAAACTCGTGAAGAACCCCACAAAAATCGCCTAAATCTGATGTCTACAAACCAAAATATGAAGAAAATAGCAAAACCCTTGACTTATATGATTTTGCCTATGTATTTCCGCTTTTGCGGACAAGATTTGCACACCTGCGCACTCGCATTTGCGAGAAAATTCCCGCATCTGCGGATTCCACTCAAAAGCTGACTTCTCGCACTTGCGTACGTTCTTCCTCTTCTGCGCAACCGCAGGTGCGCATGCCCAAATCGCTTCTGCGCTCCAGCTCGCCTCTGCGTCCAAGATCTCACATCTGCGGAGCCGCATATGCGCACCAATTTATGCATCTCTGAAGACTGCCAAGCCCAGCCTTTCTCACTTTTGCGCCTTCATCTACTTACCTGCGACCATCTCACCCGCGCCCAATGATCCGCATGTGCGACCACACCAGAACTCAGCCCAAACCAGCCTCACCTAAAAATGCTCCAATTGATCCGAAGCTCGTCCAAAACTCACCTGAGCCCCTCGGGACCTCATCCGAATATAGCAACAAGTCCTATAAGATAACACAGACCTACTCGATGACTTAAATTACATCAAACAACGTCAAAACTACGAATTGTACCTCAAATCAAACTTATGAAATTTCAAATCTTTCAACTTCTAAGACTCGTGTCGAAACATATCAAATCAACCCGGAATGACGTCAAATTTTGCATGAAAGTTTCAAATGACATAACAGAGCTAATCCAACTCTCGGAATTGCATTCCGACCACGATATCATCAAAGTCAACTCCCAGTCAAACCTTTCAACCTTCTCAACTTCAACTTTTCAATTTTTGCCGAAATGCTTCAATTTACTCTACGGGCCTCCAAATCCAGACGCACGCCTAAGTCCAAAATCACCATACAAAGCTATTGGAATCATCAAAATGCCATTTCGGAGTCGTCTACATAAAAGTCAAAACTCCGGTCAACTCTTACCGCTTAAGCTTCTAAAACAGGAATCCTTCTTCCAAATTGATCCCGAATCATTCGAAAACCAAATTTGACCACACACGCAAGTCGTAACACATAATACGAAGTTGTTCGAGACCTTAAGCCGCCGAACGGGATGTAAATTCTCAAAATGACCGGCCGGGTCGTTACATCCTCTCCCTCTTAAACAAACATTCATCCTCGAACGTGTCAAGAACCATTCTTAAGTCATTGAGTGAATTACCATACATAAACCGGCGGGTGATTCTACGTCACCCCAATCCACATAGGCCCGACAACACCATCCCAACTGAAAATTATTCCTTCCGCCTTCATTGATAACCTTAGAACCAAATTTCTCACCATCCAATCATTTCTAAATGACCCGATCCCCACATCAACACACGGTATCAGCCTCAACTAGCCGCAACAATTCATGCATACACCCACCAAGTACATCCACATGATGTTAAACATCACACATACGCCCATAACCACATCTCTGATCACAATAGCTTCCCATAATCAAACCCAACACAGACAATTAACCTCATATCAGCTAGAACCTCATTCCAAACCTTTACAAAACCGACAACGAGGCAAGAAACATGAAAATTCCATGACTATTCACTCAAATCAACAAATCACACCCAACACCACTTGGGCACACATCTCGTAAGCCAAGACCCAATAGGCACAACGTGAATCTGACTAAGTGTGCAAAGATAAACACATAAGAGAACTATCAAACAAGCCCGACTGGTACAACTCCCTATCAGTATCATACTATGAATCAATTTCACAAGGGAGGATCAAAACACGTGAACTAATCACACGAATCTCATCCTGATTTAACTTCCACCGCGACACTATGATGACCCAAAATGTTATTTTTAAATTTAATAGTTAATTATGTATTCTAAGACCTCGAAAAGTACTATTTATCATTCCTCGACTTGCGTGCGTAGTTCGTAAAAATTTTCGGAAAGTTTTTATGTGAAAAATGAATTAAAATATGAATTAGAGCTTTAAAACTCAGTTGAGTTGACTTTGGTCAACATTTTGAGCAAACGAACTCGGATCAGTATTTTGACAGTTCCGGTAGGTCTGTATTGTGATTTGGGATTTAGGTGTGTGCCCGGAATCAAATTCTGAGGTCCCTAGCCCGATGATCACTCCCAACTATGCCTTGTAAAAAGGACTAAGCGGTCGCTGCAAATATAATCTGGTTCAAGTCCGGAGTCGCATCCCACAGGGAACTAACCTATTTACTACAACTTTTAACAATGCTAATG
Source organism: Nicotiana otophora (assembly GCA_000715115.1). Classification (NCBI taxonomy): domain Eukaryota; kingdom Viridiplantae; phylum Streptophyta; class Magnoliopsida; order Solanales; family Solanaceae; genus Nicotiana; species Nicotiana otophora. The sequence goes on along the minus strand of AWOL01S0016044.1, from coordinate 38,846 downwards.
ATAAGCTCAGACAATTTTCGGATGCAAGGATTTTAATAGAGTATAAGTGAAATTTATTTATCTAATGAAAAATGACAACAAAATTAGCAATAATCAAGAATAAGGTTGAATTCAAAGGTAAAAAAGATCTAGGGCTATTGATTTTCCCAATTGCCGGACTAATTCCTGACACGTTAGCTATAATCTCGCTGTAATACTCTATGAGGATTATGAGTTCCAGGCTACCGTAATTATCTCTCGATCAATTACAATAATTTACTAGAAACATTCTCTCGAACTACTTTAGTTAACAATTTATGCAACTCAGAATTATCCCACCAAAGCTTCGTTATCTCTAACCCCGCTTTTAAATTCAAGTAATTAATCTCTTAACTTACCCGAGAGTGGTGTTGTTCAACAACAATCTAACCAAGTGTTCTTTCTCAAGCAACACAAGGTAACTAGACACGATTAATCAAGAGTCCTTTCAAATAATCACAACACAACACATAGTTGAACAATCATAGAATAAGAACGGCTCAATTATATCTAAACATAGTCAAAACTTCATCCAACAATTGGTTCCATCAACCCTAGATGATGGGTTTAGCTACTCATACTAATGGATAAAAATTCACTATAACAATTCATAATCAACAATGGAAGTAAGAAGAAGAAGA
>AWOL01S0016044.1:19206-36412 GCA_000715115.1 Nicotiana otophora | reverse complement strand
GCCGGACTAATTCCTGACACGTTAGCTATAATCTCGCTGTAATACTCTATGAGGATTATGAGTTCCAGGCTACCGTAATTATCTCTCGATCAATTACAATAATTTACTAGAAACATTCTCTCGAACTACTTTAGTTAACAATTTATGCAACTCAGAATTATCCCACCAAAGCTTCGTTATCTCTAACCCCGCTTTTAAATTCAAGTAATTAATCTCTTAACTTACCCGAGAGTGGTGTTGTTCAACAACAATCTAACCAAGTGTTCTTTCTCAAGCAACACAAGGTAACTAGACACGATTAATCAAGAGTCCTTTCAAATAATCACAACACAACACATAGTTGAACAATCATAGAATAAGAACGGCTCAATTATATCTAAACATAGTCAAAACTTCATCCAACAATTGGTTCCATCAACCCTAGATGATGGGTTTAGCTACTCATACTAATGGATAAAAATTCACTATAACAATTCATAATCAACAATGGAAGTAAGAAGAAGAAGATGAAAACTCTTAGGAAATTCTCCGTCTTCTCTCTCTTGTTCTTGCCTCCAAAAACTCCTAAAAACAACCCTCTTTTCTCTTCTGGGCGAATTAGGCTTCATATAGGTTTAGGTTAGTCGCCTTGGAAATTACATAATTGCCCCTGAGTTGTTGGCCTCCGTCCGCCCGTCCGCGGCCGCGGATTTCAGCCAGTGTTCTGCCTCCAATGTGCGGTCCAATTCACGGTCGACTCCGCGGCCACGCACCTGGAGGGGACCTCCCCGCTTGCTTTTCTCTCTCCTTTTCGATCGAGCTAACCTTCGATTGGCCTTCCACATTCCATATTGGCTCCAAAACACTCTTTAGACTCCTCCTAGCTCGGTGTGGCTCCTGCAACACATAAAATTCTTAATTAGAGCATTTTGTTATCTTTTAGCATTCAAATATCAATCAAGTGCCGCTAATTTAGAGTATAGATAGTGTCTAAATTGCATAAATATAGCCTACTATCAACACCTCACACTTAAATCATTGCTCGTCCCCGAGCAATCAAACCACACTCTACAGAGGCCTAACTTCACGGAGCGACTTTCCTAACTCGTCACACCAAGAATATTTCACATAGTTTGAGTATACATTAGTGTAACATCTACACCTCAAGAGTAGACTCCCGCGAGCCACGCAATATTCTTAACCAACTTACTCTATTCAGAAGTCCATACTTACCTCTCCTTCATGAATCAAGTGCCTGCTTACTACAAAAGAAACTCATTCCACAATCAATAAAATTCACGCACACTGAGGAACTCAAAATAAACAGAACTCACTCACCCTCAAAAATGATATTCTTGTGCCACAGAAAACGCTCCATAGGCTTGCCCGTAGTGTACTACTCTACTAATTGAGCTTGTTCAGTCTAAGATCAAGTAGGACTTATTTGGCTGTAATGTAGGCTGCATGTCGGGTAGGATATATTTGGATATAATAGTGACTACACCTCCCCAGGCACTTTAATACATATATTTTATAATCAAGCCCATACTTAAGTTAAACCAAAATTTCCACCTTCAACACCACGTAAATTACCCCACACTTCTTTGAGCACAATCACCTTAAAAGCCACCATAGAATATTACTAATCAACATGATACACTATTAACACTTGATACATTTTTTGTTCCAACAAGGTGCAACTTTCTCCTGATTTCCCAAGTTTCACTCAAAAGACCCACCAACTACCCCACACTTTATCCTTTATAGATTCATAGTAATTCAAGTGCTTACGAGAGGTAAAGGGTTCAAAAAGATGGTGAATTCAAACAAGGGCTAAGGTTTGTAATGTGGTTGCCAAGGAAACGGGATTACAAGCTCAACGGGGTTAACTATGATACATAACAAATAGGTAGGTGGAATATGTATATATATGGTTCAACAAAGAAATGCCTATATCACTTCTTAGACTAAACAAGACTACTATTTCGCTTTACAGACACACATGGCAAGTTCTAGGCATCAAATGTTGTACATAGAACACAACAATCCTCACACACACATAGCACATGACTCACTCTAGATCGGATCATCAAACACTTAGATCAGAGAAATTAAGCCAAATTAAAAACATACAGTTTAAGGCATTCTTATAAGAGTCAACAAATGAGCCTAAGCGTCACACTAAGTACCTGCTATATTCAAGGCATTACGAAGTTAAGAGATCCTATTCTAATCCTGCCCACAACATATAAGTTCCTAACTAAAAAATAAAAACTAACTACACCCGATTCAAATGAAACCCTTGGAAAAGAACCATGGTTTAAAGAAAAACCAAGGGGGAATTGATACACTACTATAAAAGAAAATCCACGCTCACCGCACCATTTTTTACTCTTAATAATTTTTTTTCTTTCGATTTTAGTCCCTCAAGAAACCCGTCGAATGATATCCATCGTCGGGACAAGTTGAAAATGATTTATGTAAATAAATTACGAAACTATTCTACATACAACATACAACAAAGTATCCCCCACCCCACACTTAAAAATATATCATGTCCCCATGTCATACAAAATAAAGTAATGCGAGGTAAAGGAACTTCCCTGGTGGATCAGTCTTGATCGGAGACAGTGCCAGGGTCGAGATGACACGCCCTCCCCAGCACACGCAGCCATCCCATGATTTTCTTCTCTGACTTCGCATTTTGGGAGGCCAAGGCATCAACTCTAGTCCCCAATTCCATGACGGAAGTGCGCAACCCTGCCATATCCTGTTCTAAGGATGCCATCTGTGTACTCTGTCTGACCTGAGATGGTCCTTCAGCCACTGCAACGTGTTCCTGTGGGGGTAAGGCAGGTTCAACCTCCTCCTGCCCTTCATCGCCCTCCTCCGGCGCATCAGAATTGTCACTATGAGTTGCCCAGGTGCCACCGGGTCTTTCCCAATGGTCACTTTGTCTGCCCGAAACTTTGCTTCTTTCTTCACCTTGCCATCCGCATTTGGGTTCTCAGGCACCCTTGCTGCCCGACACAATCTAGTGACCAAAGAGGGGAAAAAGAACCCATACCTCTTCTGTGGTGAACAGATGAATATCTCAGACTGAATAACTTGGGACACATCAAAATCGTGGCCATTCACGAAGCACCAGATCAAGGCAACTCTCGGACCATTTACCTCCGTGGTGTTGTGGGATGGCAGCTAGCGATTGTTGATGATGTACAACCAGCACTTTTCTTCAAAAGTGAGTGAGGCAGAGTGTAGCTTCGATCCCGGCACAACCCACACTACCTCTTTGTCTGGTGCATAGATAGTTCTGAAAAACCTGTTCCATGTGATGGGTTCTCGCTTGTAAGTATCATATAAATCCTCCTCCCCATTGAATGCAGGCAATCGGTACACTCTCCTGATGGCTTCTATCGAGGCATCCACCCTCGTGTGTCGCATAGTGCATATTCTATCCTCATGTTCGGGGCAGTTGGCATAAAACTCTCGGACAAGCATCAAGTTACCCTCCTTCAGCTCTTCGAAAAAGCTGTCCAACCTACGTCTGATCAACTTCTGATACATATTAGGTCACTCATCTTGGAGGGATGCCCTGTCAATATCCCTTTCCGGTACAAGTTTGTTAGTGGCCTTCAAACTGAAACGCTCTTGGGCAGCTCTGGAGACAAACCTGGTACGATCAAACTGAACTGCACTAGCCGGTGCCCGTGCCCGTGCCCGGGATGAACCTCCATGACCACTTGACGAGGCTCCGGTGGTGCGTCTCTTCTTTGAAGGTGTCATGGTACCTACACAAGAAACACTACTATCAGTAATCAGCGGAATATGGGAACCAATGGCGGTTACTCAGACTTCACTCGCACAATTGGTCATAATTTACATTCAAATTCATTGTGGCAATTCAACAAACACTTAATGTGCATATACCCCCCAAGTTACCCAAATCCTCAATTAAACTTCTATTCCTCACAAACTCAACAATGTCTTCCCCTAATTCAACCAAATCTATTAGCCTCACATGCCACATATATACTACAATCCTAAACCAAGACAAGAGTACCCATGATTCTACTATCTTACACATACAATAGCAAAGGAAAAGAATGGGAAAAATAAAAAATTGAAAACAAAAAAAAGAAAAAAAAATAAGAAAGAGGAATAGAATCATGTTACTTAGTTGGAGATCTTGGGAGGAACGGAGATTGGGGATTGTTTGAGCGGAGAAGAAGAGAAAGGAGAATAAGCTTTGTTGATGAGATAAATTTTGAGGGAGAGGGGGCGTGTGTTTTAGGGGAAGGGGGAAGGGTTTTAGATTTTCTTAAGGGGGAGGGAAAGATGAAGTGGGGGGGGGGTGTTAGGTAAAAAAAAACTACTTAATAGGAAAGAAAAGAAAATGAAGAGAAAAGAAAGAAAAACAAAAAAAATAATAACCAATTTTGAACCTGGTACCGCCTAATCCGCGGCCTACGCCGCGGTCCAATCCGTGGCCGCGGATGAGGAACAGTGAGGGGGACAAAATCCACGCCTCAATCCGCGGGCTCGGACAGGGAGGCAGTGGACTGTGCAAAATCCGCGGCCTACTCCGCGGCCGCGGATATCGATCTCCAGCAAAGTTTTGTCTTTTTCGCACTTTTACCTATCTCTGGGTTAATTTCGTCCCCCGAATCCTTCCGATGTGCATAATTTTATCCCTGCACATTAGTAGATCAGTCAATTCCATTCAAAATCAATTACAAAAAACAAGAGTAAAGAAAAATAATGGGCTGCCTCCGAAAAAGCGTCTGAGTTAACGTCGCGACACGACGATTTACAACAAACCATAGGTTGCCTCCTAGGAAGCGCTTGATTTAACGTCGCGGCACGACGCGGGCTTTCACTATTACTCTTCGCTCGCGTATTGGGGCTCTTCCAAAGATATCACCACTCTATCCCCCTTTCTTCGACCATTCCAAGGTAATGTTTCAACCTTTGCCCATTCACTGTGAACTTATTTGTCCCATCTTCGGATTCAATTTCTACTGCTCCACTTGAGAACACTTGCACCACTCTGAAGGGTCCTGACCATCGGGACTTCAACTTACCTGGAAACAATCTCAATCTCGAGTTGTATAACAACACTAGATCTCCGGGTTTGAAGTTTCGATCTAGAATATACTTATCATGCATCATTTTCATCCTTTCTTTGTATAATCTTGCATTCTCAAATGCATGGAACCTGAATTCCTCGAGTTCATGTAACTCAGTGACTTTGCTGGTGCCTGCGGTCTCCATATCCAAATTCAACTGCCGTAGTGCCCAAAGGGATTTATGGTCGAGCTCTACCGGAAGATGGCATGCTTTTCCAAATACCAACTTGTATGGTCACATACCAATTGGAGTTTTATATGCTGTACGGTACACCCATAATGCATCATCCAGCTTCTTTGCCCAATCAGTCCTTGTCGCATTTACTGTGTTGGTCAGGACACTTTTGATTTCCCTGTTAGACACTTCAACTTGCCCGCTCGTCTGTGGGTGGTAAGGTGTGGCTTCCTTATGGCGAACTCCATACTTTTTCAGCTGTCGTGCGAACTCTCTATTGCAAAAATGGGTTCCACCATCACTGATTATAGCTCTCGGGGTGCCAAAACGTGTGAAGATGTTTTTCTTTAGGAAGCCTGTCACCCCTTTTGCATCATTGGTTGGGAGAGCCACCGCTTCGACCCATTTAGAGACATAGTCAACTGCTACCAATATGTATTTGTTACCATACGAGCTGACGAAAGGCCCCATAAAGTCAATCTCCCACATGTCAAAAACCTCCACCTCTTGAATTGTGGTCATCGACATCTCGTGATTTCAAGATATGTTGCCTTTCCTTTGGCACTCATCGCAACCTTTTACCTAAGCATGGGCATCCTTGAACAAAGTTGACCAATACAACCCCGATTCCAACACTTTTTCTGCTGTCTGGATTCCTCCAAATTGTCCACCATATGGTGAAGCATGGTAAGCCTGCAAAACAGAAGGTTGATATTTCTCAGGGATACACCTCCGGATCATGTTATCTACACATATTCTAAAAAGTAGCGGTTCATCCCAATAATAAGATCGACAATCGCGAAAGAACGTTTTCTTTTGAATTGAAGAGAGTTCATAAGGTACAATACCGCTTGCTAAATAGTTAGCAATATCAGCATACCATGGAGTCTCCTCCATTGTCACAACGAGTAACTGTTCATCCGAGAATGTCTCTGTTATATCTTTAACCTCCATCTTCTTTTCAGCTCCTTCCAACCTTGAGAGGTAGTTTGCCACTTGATTGTCCGTCCCTTTTCTGTCACGGATTTCCAGATCGAATTATTGTAGCAAAATAACCCAACGGATTAAGCGTGGCTTTGACTCCTTCTTTGCTTTCAAGTACCTAATTGCTACATGGTCAGTATAAACAATAACTTTTGAACCAATTAAGTATGAATTGAATTTGTCGAAGGCAAACACTACAACCAACATTTCTTTTTCCGTAACAGTGTAATTGAGTTATGCACCACTGAGCGTCCTGCTTGCATAGTAAATTGGGTGCATCATCTTGTCTTTTCTCTTCCCCAAGACTGCTCCTATAGCATAATCACTGGCGTCGCACATCAGCTCAAACGGTTACTCCCAGTTGGGTGCAAAAATGATGGGTGCAGTTACCAGTCTCTTCTTCAGCTCCTCAAATGCCAACCTACAATCATTAGAAAACACAAAGGGCTGATCCTTTTCAAGAAGTTTACATAAAGGGTTAGCAATCTTGGAAAAATCTTTTATGAATCACCTGTAGAATTCGGCGTGCCCAAGGAAACTTCTCACTGCCTTGACCTAAGTGGGTAGTGGAAATTTCTCAATCACATCAACCTTAGCATGGTCGACCTCAATTCCCTTACTGGACACTCGATGCCCCAAAACTATTCCTTCTTGTATCATAAAATGGCACTGTTCCCAATTCAGCACCAAATTTGTCTCCACACATCTTTTGAGAACTCTTCTTAAATTGTGAAGACAATCTTCGAATGAATCCCCCACCATGGAGAAATCATCCATTAACACCTCCATAATGTCTTCTACCATATTAGTGAAAATGGCTAACATGCATCGCTGGAATGTAGCTGGCGCATTACAAAGTCCAAAAGTCATTCTCCGAAAGGAAAAGATGCCATACGGACAAGTGAAGGATGTTTTCTCTCTGTCTTCAAGGACTATTGAGATCTGGTTGAACCCCGAATATCCATCCAAGAAACAGAAGTGAGACCGCCCTGCTAACCTGTCTAATATTTGGTCAATGAAAGGCAAGGGGAAATGGTTCTTCCGGGTAGCTGTGTTCAATTTCCGATAGTCCATGCAAATCCTCCACTCCGTGACTGTACGAGTCGAGATCAACTCATTATTCTCATTTTGTACGATCGTCATTCCTCCATTGTTTGGCACACACTGAACTTGGCTGACCAGTTGCTGTCAGAGATAGGGAAGGTGATACCCGCATCCAGCCACTTGGTCACTTCCTTCTTCACCACCTCTTTCATAATCGGGTTCAGCCATCGTTGATGCTCTCTGGAAGGTTTGTGCCCCTCTTCCAAGAGAATCTTGTGCAAACAAAAGGCTGGGCTGATACCCTTTATGTCTGCCATGGTTCAATCAATGGCAGTCTTACATTCTTGTAACACCTGCAAGAGTTGCTCTGTCTGCACAACTAGCAAACCAAATGATATAATAATAGGCAAAGTAGAATTAGGCCCTAAGAAAACATACCTGAGGTGAGCTGGAAGCAGTTTCCGGTCCAACTGTGGTTGCTCCTCTATTAATGGTTTTGTAGGTGGTGTTGCTCTTTCTTCTAAGCGTAGGGGCTTGAACTGAGGTTCCCTTTTCCATAACCCTTGACCCTCGAGAGCCATGACCCACTCCGCCAACCCTTCACCATCCATCTCTTCCAAATTCATCAAACATGCTTCTAACGGATCCCTGACATTAAAGGTCTCATCATCCTCTTGCAGTATCACATCCACGACCTCTACTAGCGAGCAATTTGCAAATTCGCTGGGTCTCCTCATGGATTGTTGAACGTTGAACATTATTTCTTCATTGTTCAACCTCATTTTCAACTCTCCAGTCTCATAATCAATCAATGCTCTCCCAGTGGCTAAGAACGGCCTTCCCAGAATGATGGGTATCTCTTCATCCACTTGACAGTCAAGAATAACGAAGTTTGCAAGGAATACAAACTTCCTTACTTGAACAAGCACATCATCAAGAATTCTTGTCGGTCTTTTGACTGTGCGATCAGCCAGTTGCAACAACATTGAGGTCGGTCTAGCTCTGCCAATGACCAATTTTGTATAGATTGCCAAGGGCATCAAGTTTATACTGGCTCCCAAGTCACACAATGCTTTAGCAAAAGCATAACTCCCAATAGTGCGTGGGATAGTGAAACTACCTGGATCAGACACTTTTTGAGCCATATGTCTTGTCACTACTGCGCTGCAGGTCTGCGTCAGAGTTACAATGGACAGGTCCTGGAAGTCAAATTTTTGCGACATCAGAGCCTTCATCATTTTTGCATACCCTGGCATTTTTCGCAAAGCATCCATCAGTGGAATATTCAATTGAATTTGTCGAGGCATTTCCTTGAATTTCCTATATTGATCATATTTCTTTTGCTTTGCCAATCTATGAGGGAATGGTGCAGGAATCAACCTCTGCCCACTGCTTGGTGTCTTTTCTTTGTTGGAAGCTTTTTCTACCACCTGTTATGAGAGTTGTTCACCTTCCTTCTCCTTACCCTTGTCAACCTGTGCTTGTTCAATTACAATGTCGGCGAGCTCTGCTGACTCATCTGCCTCTAATGTAACTGGAGTAGTTGGCATAGTCTCTCTCCTAGATTGAGCAACTTCTTGCTCTCTGTCTAAATCTCTTCTATTCCTGAGACTCACTACCATTAGCTGATTTGGGTTATGTTCCTTTGGGTTAATATTTGTATCTGTAGGCAATGTTCCTTGTGGGAGATTGTTCAAGTCCATAGACAGTTGTCCTAATTGAGTTTCAATGCCTTTGATTGCCGAATCATGTGCTGCTAACTTTTCTTGCATCTTACCATTTGTCCCAATGAGTTATTGCAGCATGCCCCTAATTTCTATCATGTTGTTGTCCTGCTGTTGATGAGGTGGTCGGTAGGCCAACTGTTGCTGGTGCTGTTGATTATAGCCCTGTTGCCTTTGATAAGGCACGACTTGGCCTTGTGGTCTTGTGCTTCCTGGATTGGGGTTGTGTTGTGGCTGGTTTGGTGCTGGTCCCCATTGCTTCCCACCTTGCCTCTAACCTCCGAAATTGTTGACATAATTCATGTCCTCTCTGAAACCCTGTTGTCATTCTCTCCACTCCACGAGCACACATATGACTGGTTTATGCAAGGAGTGCACAAGCCTCCATTTGTTGTATCAACAATGTGCAATTGTTTTGTACCCATCTTATCAATTTTCTTTGTCAGTAAGCTCATCTGGGTCATGAGAGTGGCTATGTTCTCTGCATTGGAATTGTTTGGGTCAAGAGCAACAAAATGCACTATTGGTGTAAGTGTCGTACCTCTAGTCATCCAGCCTGAATTTTAAGCCATCTTGTCGAGAAGAATCTTGCACTCTGTGAATGTTTTGCTAAACAATGCACCCCCAACTGAAGCATCTACATTGGCTTTCAAACTGTCTGCCAAACCCATGTAGAATCTATGTCCCAGCATCTGATCTGGAATGACATGGTGTGGACACTTCACTAGCATACCCTTAAACCTCTCCCAGGTTTCTTGCAAGGTCTCAGTCGGTTTCTGCCTGAACTGCAATATCTCATCAATTTGCCTTGCAGTCTTGTTGGGAGGATAAAACGTTTTTAAGAACTGCTTGACTAATTCTTCCCAAGTAGCATTGGAGTATATTGGGAGCGAATTCAGCCAAGTTTGAGCCTCTTCAGTCACTGAGAATGGGAACAGTAATAGCTTAATTGCTTCAGGAGTCACATTCGGCTGTCTTTGAGTTACACAAATTGATAGGAAGTTCTTCAGATGTTGTTGTGAGTCTTTGATGTATGACCCGGAGAACAGTCCCTTATTATGCAACAGGTGCAGCATGTTGTTGGTAATCTGGAATGTCTCCGCTTGTATCTGAGGAACAACAATGGCGGTGGCCAGGTTATTAGCAGTTGGTTGTGCCCAATCATAAAGAGCAGCTTCCGGCACAAGAGGTGCCACCACTCCATTGTTTGGGTCAACACGATCATTTCGATTGTTTACGTTGACATCGTCCACGTTGTCCATTTCACCTTTCGAGTTGGTCTTTTTGTTTTAACTATTTGTTCTTCTTGTCGGCCCGATTCAATGCCCTAAATTCTTTCTCGGGGTCTGAGAGTCCTTCAAAAAGTTCACCAGTCCTCAAAGAGCTTCTAGGCATACACCTAAGCCACAGAAGAGTTCAAACGTGAGAATTTCAATGGAAAACTTTTAACACTATAGGAAATTGATCTAAACTAAGAATCCTAGCAATTATTCTAAGTTGTAATAAATAACACCGTTAGCTCCCCGACAACGACGCCAAAATTTGATTACGCCCAACTATGCCTTGTAAAAAGGACTAAGCGATCGCTGCAAATATAATCCGGTTCAAGTCTGGAGTCGAATCCCACAGGGAACTAACCTATTTACTACAACTTTTAACAATGCTAACGATAAGCTCATACAATTTCCGGATGCAAGATTTTTAATAGAGTATAAGTGAAATTTATTTATCTAATGAAAAATGACAACAAAATTAGCAATAATCAAGAATAAGGTTGAATTCAAAAGTAAAAGGATCTAGGGCTATTGATTTCCCCAATTGCCGGATTAATTTCTGACACGTTAGCTATAATCTTGCCATAATACTCTATGAGGATTATGAGTTCCAGGCTACCGTAATTATCTCTCGATCAATTACGATAGTTTACTAGAAGCATTATCTCGAACTACTCTAGTTAACAATTTATGCAACTCAGAATTATCCCATCAAAACTTCGTTATCTCTAACCCACTTTTAAATTCAAGCAATTGATCTCTTAACTTACCCGAAAGTGGTGTTGTTCAACAACAATCTAACCAAGTGTTCTTTCTCAAGCAACACAAGTTAACTATACACCATTAATCAAGTAACTATACACCATTAATCAAGGGCCCTTTCAATTAATCACAACACAATACATAGTTGAGCAATCATAGAATAAGAACGACTCAATTATATCTAAACATAGTCAAAACTTCATCCAACAATTAGTTCTATTCACCCTAGATGATGGGTTTAGCTACTCATACTAATGGATAAAAATTCACAATAACAATTCATAATCAACAATGGAAGTAAGAAGAAGAAGATGAAAACTCTTAGGAAATTCTCCGTCTTATCTCTCTTATTCTTGCCTCCAAAAACTCCTAAAAACAACCCTCTTTTCTCTTCTGGGCGAATTAGGCTTCACATAGGTTTAGGTTAGTCACCTTGGAAATTACATAATTGCCCCTGAGATGTTGGCCTCCGTCCGCCCGTTCGCGGCCGCGGATTTCAGCCAGTGTTCTGCCTCCAGTGCGCGGTCCAATTCGTGGTCGACTTCACGGCAGCGCACCTGGAGAGGACCTCCCCGCTTGCTTTTCTTGCTCCTTTTCGACCGGGCTTACCTTTGATTGGCCTTCCATACTCCATATTGACTCCAAAACACTCTTTAGCTTCCTCCTAGCTCGGAGTGGCGCTTGCAACGCATAAAATTCTTAATTAGAGCATTTTGTTATCTTTTAGCATTCAAATATCAATAAAGTGCGGCTAATTTAGAGTATAGATAGTATCCAAATTGCATAAATATAGCCTACTATCACCCGGGATATGGAATTTTGATGAAAAAGTTTAAGTTCAAATAGTGACCGAATGTCGAATTATGTGTAAACGACCTCATAATAGAATTTTATGATTCCAACATCTCCGTATGATGATTTTGGACTTAGGAGCATGATCAGAATTTTATTTGGAAGTCTGTAGTGAAATTAGGCTTGAAATGGCTAAAACAAGAATTTAAGTTTGGAAGTTTGACCGGGGAGTTGACTTTTTGATACCGAAGTCGGAATCCAGTTTTGAAATTTTTTATAGCTCTGTTATATCATTTATGACTTGTGTGCAAAATTTGAGGTCAATCGGACTTGATTTGATATGTTTCAACATCAAATGTAGAAGTTGAAAATTCTAAGTTTCATTAAGCTTGAATTGGAACATGATTCATGATTGTAGCGCCGTTTTATGTGATTTGAGATTTCAAATAAGTCCGTATGATGTTTTTGGACTTGTTGGTATATTTGGTTGAGGTCCCGAGGTCCTCGGGTGAGTTTCAGATGGTTAAAGGATAAAAAATTGGACTTAAAAAGTTGCTGCAATTGTTTTATCTTCTGCTGAATATTCTGGGCTGTGATCGAGCCCAGATATCGAGCTCAGGGTCAAAGCTAGGGACGAGGCTCGGGATCGAGCCCAGCTCAAGGGCCATGATCAAAGGCTCAGACTCGATGCCATGATTGAAGGCCCAGGCTCGATGCCATGATCGAAAGCCCATGCTTGATGCCAGGATCGAGGCCATGATCGAACGACGAGGCTCGATGCCATAATCTAGGCCATGATCGAGGTCTAGGCTCGAGCATGTGATCGAAGCCACGATTGAGGCCTAGGCTCGAGATCAACGATCGAAGCCACGATCGAGGCCCAGTTTGAGGCCCAGTTCCGAAGGCTGCCTAGGCAGATTTATAAAAGAGGGCATTCACCCATTTTCCATTTTTAACAAATTAGAGCTTGAGCAGAGGCGATTTTGGATAGATTTTCAAGGAAAGACATTGGGGTAAGTGCATTTAACTCGGATTTGGTCTATATACACAAATATATCATTGTTGTCACCATTTAATTAGTGTTTTGAGATTGAAATTTGGGAAATTTTTGAAATCTCAGAAAAGCGAATTTTCGAGATTTCAGTGTCGATTCGAAGTCGGATTTGAGTGAAACTGGTATGGTTAAACTCGTAATTGAATAGATTATCGAATTTCGTAACTTTCGCCGGATTTCGAGACGTGGGCCCCACAGATGAAATTTTAATTAATTTCGGGATTTTTATTGAAAATGTAGTATTTCCTTATAGAATTGATTCCTATAAATTTTGGTGATTGTATCGAATTATTTTTGGTTAGATTCTAGCCAATCGAAGTTGGATAATCGAGGAAAAGGCCTACTAGTAGATTAAATTGGAGCAAGATGAGGTAAGTCTCTTATCTAATCTTGTGAGGGAGAAATTACCCCATAGGTGATTAAAATTAAATAATTATTGCTAATTGTGGGGGCTACGTACGCACGAGGGGACGAGAGTCCGTGCGTAGCTACTATTAATGCTAAAGTCCAGGTAGTTTAAGACTCAAAGAATGAATTAATTGTGTAAATTGTATTCTTTGTTTAATTAATATTATTTGATATACATATAAATTGTGAATTGTTAGATAAAAATATTAAAAGATGAAAATCTCATATACTTGATTTTATGTTTATATTAATTAATTGTTAAGAGAAAAATTGTTCTTCCTCCTGAATTTATCGTATAATAAATATACTCTCATTCCGTAGGTATATAAGAAAATGTCCTCCTTTATTGTGAAGCGGGCCGAACGCCTCGGCAGGATAGATGCATCTATGGATCGTGCCACACATCCCTCAGCAGTGTACACGAAACTCTGGATCGGGCCGTACGACCTCGGCAGAAATCGTGCTTAATAATAATAATAATTACACTATACTTGAACAGTTTATTGCACCTTGTAAAGCTATTTGATAAATTGAAAATTTATTGAAATTGAATTGCAGCTTGTAAAGCTATTTGATAAATTGAAATGTTTATCGAAATTGAAGGATTTAATTAATAGATTGGAAACTGTTGCATTTGAAGGCTTTTTATAATTTCTGCTAATTGAATAAAATTATTTTTAACTCTGTGAATCATGCTGATTTGAATAATTATAATTTATTCCATTTATTATTGTTGACCCTTAGTGAGGGTCAAAGTCGGCCATCTCGTCTCTACCACTTCGAGATTAGGCTTGATACTTACTGGGTACACGTTGTTTACGTACTCATTGTCACAACTCGCACTTTGGAGTTGTGATTTCGGCCATGAACTGGTGAGAAAAGGCTTTTCTGATTGTCTGACGTAGATCTGTCTACTCGAGCAACTTGGGCTTTTTAATTTTAAACATATATAAGGGGGTATAGGTGATTTTAATAATAATTACACTGCCACCAAGCCGTATCGAACGAGCTACCGTGGGGGCAACCTCAAGGGCCTGCCTAGATGAATCAAAGGAGTGTCAAAGGTATCCATACGAGTTTGGGAACTCTATGGACAGCGCAATGCCTTCGGGCTAGCGTTGGGTATCAAAGTGGCGCTGGAGGCTCGATGTGTGGGACGGCCAGCCCCGCGGTCTGCCGAATGTTGGAAGGACACCTCCGTGCCGATTGGATACTTGACGCACCTATCACAGGGGCATCATGTGTCAACTTGTGAGCATGGCTTGGGTTCAACCATGCAAGCAAGGGTANTAGATGACTCAAAGGAGTGTCAACGGTATCCATACGAGTTTGGGAACTTTATGGACGGCGCAATGCCTCCGGGCTAGCGTTTGGCTTCAAAGTTGTGCTGGAGGCTCGATGTATGGGACGGCCAGCCCCACGGGCTGCCGAATATTGGAACGAGACCTTCGTGCCGATTGGATACTTGATATACCTGTCATAGGGGCATCATGTTTCGACTTGTGAGCATGGCTTGGGTTCAGCCATACAAGCAAAGGCCCGTTGGCCTAAAGGTGCAGTTGTGGGGCGACACTGCACTATTCGGGATGGAAGCGTGTCGCGAGGGCAATGTATGGGCATGGCACGAATGACGCGCATGACAATGGTCAAGGGCTAAAGGTTGCCTTACTCGGGCGAGACACGAGCTAGTCGCAGATTCACTAGGCGAGTGTCTAGCTTGAGGATTGGGATGTGCACGCGGGAGCGATGCTCAGTCTTGGGCTAAGGAAAAGACATGTCCTAAGACAATCCCCCAGGGCGCGCATGGATAGTGATCCTAAGATGAAGCGCCACGACATGTCTAGGGCCAAGGGCCTAGACATCTTACGGGCGGCACAAGTTGGGGCGAGCCTCATGGGCGAGTCCCACCAACAGGATGGATATGGCTAATGCATGGCACAACGTCAATGCAAAGGATGGATATGGCGAATGCATTTTGGATGTCAGTGTGGAGATCATGTCAAAGCAGAGATAGATGTTCATATGCCACCAGAGATTGAGAACCCGATACTGATGGTCGAAGAAAGCAATGGGTGATTCCATTTTCTTTCGAGAGTCTAAGGTGCTACTGAACTAGGTGATATGCCGATGAGTCGAATGGTCAAGAAAAGGCCATATTTTCCAGGTCGTGCAACCATATTGCGAAGAGTGGGAGCCATGTACTATAAATGTTTGGCATGATCATAATGGAGATCTTGCCAAGGATGCGTGCAACACATCAAGTTGAGTGTCTTTCCTACGGGAGAAGACCTTTGGGTTGCCTGAGGGAATTGCCAAGGTGAGGAGACGAATTTGAGGGTATAGCAATGCTTCGGAATTGGGCGAATGTCTAAGTTAGAAGGTGTCATTCTGGAAAGAAGTACGTCGAATGATCGGGGACCGTTGAGAGTCTAAGTGCGAGGCACACTGAACCGGGAAGCCGTCCTAGCAGGACCAAGAAGGTACCTGTCTATAGGGCGAGTGTTGAAGTACTACCGGGAGCATTGGCTACTTGCTGAGGAAGTGACAGTTGGAAAACAAAGAGCTTTGTTCGGGAATGCGGCGATGCTATGACTTTGGGAATGTAGTACTCACCAAAGGTCGTCTCAAGAGCTGGCCGAATGCCAAGTGGGACGACATCGCTAAGATATATCCTCCACATTGAGTGTGGGAGGATTCCGCCTATGCAAGAGGCATATGGGCAAAGTCGTGAGTCCGGAAGCCAACACATCTTCAAGGTAGTGAAGGAAAGGAAAAGCTATGGTAGCGGAAGGCTACGGGAGTTATGCCAGAGGCGTTTGAAGGCTATGTGAGCGATTGAGCTACTAGAGCTGCACCAAAGAGCACATTGATGTGCTAACCTGTAAAGGGAAAGCTTCAGACGGACATGAAGGCCGTGAGGGACATGGTGTGATTGACTAGAGTGGGTCAATCACAAAGTGAGACACCAGAGGGTGCACGTGCGGAGGAACTTTCAAAGTGAACACCGAAAGGAGGTGAAGTGCAGAGGCACGCTTGGAAGATACTTGGGGGAGAAGTGCATGGGGCACGACTCCTTTTGAGAATGGACTTCGAGGAAGTCCAACCCACAAGACAAAGGGAGCTAAAATGGGCATACCTGCGGGGGCAGACTCCGGGATGTCTTAGTCCATGATGTGTCATCGAGGACGATGACATTATGAGTGTGGGAGGATGTCACAACTTGCACTTTGAAGTTTTGATTTCGGCCAAGAACTGGTGAGAAAAGGCTCTTCTGATTGTCTGACGTAGCTCTGTCTACTCGGGAAACTTGGGCTTTTTACTCTTTAGCATATATAAGGGGGTATAGTTGATGAAAGCTCCGACCTGCCTCCCCCATACGTGCTGCCACCAAGCCATATCGAACGAGCTTCCTTAGGGGCAACCTCAAGGGCCTGCCTAGATGACTCAAAGGAGTGTCAAAGGTATCCATATGAGTTTGGGAGTTCTATGGATGGCGTAACGCCTTTGGGCTAATGTTTTCCATCAAAGTGGAGTTGGAGGCTTGATATGTGGGGCGGCCAGCCCCGCGGGCTGCTGAATATTGGAAGGAGACCTCCGTGCCGATTGGATACTTGACGCACCTATCATAGGGGCATCATGTGTCGACTTGTGAGCATGGCTTGGGTTCAACCATGCAAGCAAGGGTCAGTTGGCCTAAAGGTGTAGTTGTGGGGTGACACTGCACTATTCGGGATAGAAGTGTGTCGTGAGGGAAATGTATGGGCATGGCACGAAAGACGCGCATGACAATGGCCAAGGGCTAAAGGTTGCCTTACTCGGGCGAGGCACGAGCTAGTCGCGGATGCACTAGGCGAGTGTCAAGCTTGAGGATTGGGCTATGC